>VYZS01100517.1:20756-38950 GCA_013400695.1 Neodrepanis coruscans | reverse complement strand
TAAAAATACATCCTGATAATGAAAACTAACATTACACCTGAATGATCATATTAGTTATTTAATGACTACATACATGTATCATTGAAGAGCACACTGAGACTACAACTCAGCCAAATCAGTCTGCTCTGGTCCACCTACCCCAAAACTTTACAGGACCTGAGTGCGCCCTGTGCAACACAGACACAAGTTTTCCAGACTGTACAGATTGAATTGTTTGCTACCAGAAGAAATAAGCAGCACTCCTGCCCTACCGTGTCTGTTCCATTGTCTCCACTGCCCCACATGAGATCAAAGGAGCCATTCACGTAGCCCACTTTGGAAGCCACGTCTTCAAAGAGCCTCTTCACTGGAGTGGAAGCCGGCAGGTTCAGGGTCACTCGCTCAGTCACTGTCTTGGAATTGGTGGTATCCTGGATTATACACAGCACCCTGGGCTCCTCAGCAGCACTTNTTAGTTATTTAATGACTACATACATGTATCATTGAAGAGCACACTGAGACTACAACTCAGCCAAATCAGTCTGCTCTGGTCCACCTACCCCAAAACTTTACAGGACCTGAGTGCGCCCTGTGCAACACAGACACAAGTTTTCCAGNATGACAGCGGACGAGTCATGAGTAAAGTTAAGAACGGTTTGGAGTTTAATTGAAAAACCAAAACAAGATTTCATCAATAAAATGCAGCATACCTTTGCAACCTAAGGATCCTAAAACTAGACTTTATTTTTGAAAGCAGGCCTAAGAAAATTAAAGAACCTTCCAGTTTTGAAAAACACACCACACTAAGCTCTATTTTACAGAAAAAGAAAGAATTTTTTTGGGTGGATAGAAAAATTGCTCAAGTTCTGCACAGAATTTCAGCCAGCAAGCAGATACAAGACTGCTTCAAATCAGGAACAGATTTTAAAATCATCACTTCCAGCTCATATTGCTTTGACATCACCATAAATCCTGCTGAGGCAGAATATACCTTTTTAACGTGTAGGAACACAACCCAGAAAATCTGCAAGCTCCCAAATAATCTTGAAAGCTGACCACTAAACCAAAAGTTTTGTAATGGAGCCAACTTCCTACTAAATCCACTGCTGGCTGAGTCACAGGAGATACTCCTCTGCCTGAACAGAGTAAGAAAATGAGCATTGCCAAATGGCTACTGGACAAAGTAAAGAGAGTTTAAACAGAAACTTTAATACATGTGAAATCAGAAAAGTAACAACCTCGAATGAAAACGATAAAATTTTATGGACTCAAGTAAGCCAAGAAAAAATGGCATTTTGCCAACACCGGAAACCCAGGAAGTCAAAGATCTAAGCACAACCAATTCTCTCAAATATCCAAAATCACAGAACAACACAGAATAACTAATATGTCAACACACATCATACAAGAAAGGATCAGGTCAGTAAAAGGAATAATTAGTCCCCAAGTACTCAGCCCTTTCAAGCTGTAACACGCAGAAAGCATTAGTAATTCATGTCAGCATCCAAATCCCAGTCCATGGCTAAAGGCCACATCTAAAAATGCACAAAGACACAAGCAGTGCCACCACAATTTTCAGTGGATAAGAACAACAACTAGCGATAACATGCTAAAAGTGTCAGCCACGTCACAAGCATCTTCTAGATAATAAAGAACCACAAAGAAGACCTGAGCAACTTCAGCATCCCTTGTATTTCTACACAACCAGCCTCACAACACAGGTGACCACCACCCAAGTGGAACAGGCCCTTATGAGAGCTCTTACATCGCCTAACCCTTTGAAAATTTCAAGATCTGCTGTCAGAGTTCACTCAACTATAAAATAAAATGTTAGCTGACCACAGCATCTATTCTTATCATGGTCAGAAAAAAGTTGTTAGAGAAAAGCAAATAAAATCACCCTCATCCCCAGTCTGGATGACATTAGTTCGCTTTCGACTGTGACTGGGCTTTAGAGTCCAATTTCTCTAAGTTTATCAAATGTTTATCCTGTGTGGAAACCTTCATTAACTGCATCCTCAAAAATATTCAAGGCAACATTTCCAGCAAACCTGCAATATTTCATCTTCATACATATTCTCTTTACTGGAGAATTCTCCATTTATGAACTACTTTCCAAGAAGACAGACAAAACCATTCCTGAAACACTAAGAAGAAAACAATTTGGAAGTCAAAGTAACTTTAACATATTATACCCTCACTTTCATGTACAGCAGCCACAGAGACACACAGGGCTATACTTAACTAAACTAAATTCTACCATCAAATTCTCCTAGGCTTTTTCTTTTATATTTCCCAGCACAGCATCTTTTTTTTTTCAACTAAACAAGGAGCTCACAATTTGTCTCTCTCACTGTGGGGTTAAGAAAGGGAAGATAAAGCTTGTTCAGTGGTCTTTCCTGACTTTTTTGGAGAAGATGAGCAGCAGGGAACTGGTAACATGAACCTACACTGAAGCCCCAGGTCCCTCAGCAGTGGTAAAGGCTTGCTCTGGCTGGAAGCCCACCCTCCTCTACAGAACAGTGCAGAGGTTAAGAGGCATCTGCCACTATTCATACAGGTTCATCTAGGAAAATCCAAGTTACCTTGGATTTAATTATTCCCACACTAATCTTGTACTGATCCTGCACTTGATGGACTACTGCATATGAGCACATCAGGAACAGAAGTTCCCCACTGGAGACTCAATTCCTTGTCGTCCTACTGCCTTTATATAACCAACACCTTCAGTCCCCTCCTCTCTGCACCTCTAAATTCAACTCCTCCCACTCACACAAAGTGTGAGTGCTGCCTTCACAGTGCATCAGTTGTGACATATTAGAGTTGCTACTGAAAATAATTAGACACACAGAATTTGACTGATGGAAATAAGATCAAGGGAACAAATTAGAGAAGATTACAGAAGATTTTCTGGTTGGGCTGCTGGATGTTCCAAGTCACACAAATCCTCTCTTTCTTGTTCATAGATGTAATTCTGACAGACTGAACTGGTCTAACTCAGTGTTAGCACAGCAAAGGGTATTAAGTCATCATTCATTTGTGCTGCCACTGCTTCCAGTCGTTCATAGTAAATAGATAAAACAAAAGTAACCTCCGTCCAAACTCTATTCATGGCAAGCACTCACACTTATCATCTGAACTATCAGACTACAATGCAACACCCTATTGGTGGCTACTTTACTACAAAAATAGTGTGAAAAGCAATACTGGCCAGTGAGAGATCCCTAAACTATTTTAACAGGTTATTGTTAAACCCAGTCCATAACACAAACACAAAACTTAATTTTAGTAATTACATAATCTGACACGACAGCTACAGAATTCCTTTTTTTTAAAAATGTAAAACCAGAGAGCCAACCCCACCACCACCAGTGTAAAAGCAGAGAAACACATACTCAGTATGATGCTCCTACTGTTAAGACTGAATTTACTACGTACATCACCTTTGTAGTCATGAACATGCACAAAGAATTTCACGTCAGTAGCTCATGCTCATGTTAAAATAAACAAAAGCTACAGCATCATGCTTTTATTACGTTTCTTGGTTATCATTTTAAGTTGATTTCATCTGTCTACCTGTGAAAATTTCTTCTTCATTTCAGCAAAGATACTTTGTCTGCAACTCCAAAACATATCCTAGAGTATATGAAGACAAAATGAACAGGTCACTCTTTAAAGTTGTCAATTAACTTTTATTTTGCATAAAGTCAGTTTTATATTATAAGTAAAATATTTTTACTGAGTTTCAAACCACCATTCGCAGAATAACTTTAAAAGGCATAGCCTGTTTTAATATTTAAACTCTAACAGCAGCTATGTTACAGAAAATCTCAGTTAAGCTGTAATACATGACAGACTACATTTCATAAAGTAAGAAGTGAATGGGTAAGAAAATGTAAACAACAATTCAAGATAAATTCATAGAACAAATTTCCTAACTATCTTTAAAAAGCCTCCAGATAAAGGTAAACATTTTACCTCAAATGGTGCATGTTCAGGGTTAGCATATAACCCTGCAATTCAGTTTATTATTGCATATGTAATTATGAAGCTATCCAGTTTCATATGAAACTGTTCCTTCATGCCTGAATTATTTCCTGTAGGGAAGTTTTCATTAATATGAATCCATTTTGAAGTATGCAGCTCAGGGAGCAAAGGGATGAAGTCACTAACTTTATTCCTTACACTCTTCAAGAAAGTCTGCCTTAAGATCTCTGCTGTACCATCAAACATGCAAAAACAAACATTAACTGTACAAAACTGTTTTCTGACTGCAAGCATCAAATTAACCAGTCTCTGAACCTGCACTGTTGCACTTGGTATTTTTCCAGAAACGAAGAACAGGATGGGAGAATGAAGGTGCAAATAACATCCCTGGTCTTTTCCAAATTTCCTCAACTGTGCCCTCCATAAAGATTATCTAAACAAAAAAGACTGACATGATCTTTACTGACGTGCCCTATTTGCCCCACCAAATGACCTACAAAACCAGCCCAAATTAGACTACTGCATTTAACTTCTCAGCAGCATGACACATAAAGCAAGATTTTTTCTTCGTGTATGGAGAGCTGAAGATCCAGTTTTGAAGTCTTAATATTCCAAGATCAGTAACTGTTTTGTCTGGCAGTTTTCTTTACACACCAGTTTGTAATTTCAGATTTGACAGAGGTTTTAAGAATTATAAAAAAATCAAAAAAAAACCCCTCCAAATCAGAAAACCAACATCACACAATTTAAATGTTTTGCTGCTTAATAGTTTTACCTTCTCTCAGTTGAAAAGTTAAGACACATTTTGTTAAAATGACTCAGAGTCCCAGAACTGCTGATGTACAATGCTGTGATCGTTATCAAGTACAATGCCCCGTGTCATAAGACTTAATTAAGTCTTATAATTTTCCTCCTAATCAGGAGAGGCTCGAAAGAGCCTCTGCTTTAGCCTGAATTCCTTCCCTCCAGAGAAAGGCAAGCCAAGTCTGGCACACACACAGGCACATGTGATTTCGTGGTGGGCTGTTTGACTTGGTGTATGCAGTGGAGGGTGGAAAGGGTGGACAGGCTCCAGGCAGCACCAGGACAGAAACATCTACAGGTTGCTTCTTTTATAAAAATGCTCCTGTGCTGGGTTCTCAGCTCTTGTTTTCTCAGTTAAGGAATGCTGGAAGATTTTCAAGACCTATTTCACTAAACAAACTCCACAGAAGAGATCAAACAAATCAAATGTACAAATTATACTGTTTACATGATGTTCAGTGAGAGCCTTCAGCTGCTCTGACAAGACAGATCACAGAATAATTTGGGTTGGAAAAGACCTCCAAGATCATAAAGTCCAACCTTTGACTGATCACTAACTTTGCAACTAGCCCAGATCCCTGAGAACCACATCCAGACATTTCTTGAACACCTCCCCAGAGNCTTGAGAGATGAGCCTGTGGGAACTTCATGAAGCACAACAACGCAAAGTGCAAGGTTCTGCACCTGGGTCAGGGCAATCCCAGACACTCCTACAGGCTGAGCGANTGAGAACCACATCCAGACATTTCTTGAACACCTCCCCAGAGGGTGACTTCACCACCTCCCTGGGCAGCCCATTCCAATGTTTAATGATCCTTTTTGTGAAGAAATTCCTCCTCATGTCCAGTCTGAGCCTCCCCTGCTATAGCTTCAGGCCTTTCCCTCTTGTTCTGTCACTGGTTGCCTGGGAGAAGAGGCCAACCTGAACCTGGCTAAAGTCCCCTTTCAGGTGGGCCCCCCTGAGCCTCCTCTTCTCCAGGCTAAACATCTCCAGCTCCCTCAGCTGCTCCTCACAGGACTTGCTCTCCAGGCCCTTCAGAGCACCACTGCCCTTCTCAGCACTCACTGCAGCAGNGGGTCCTCAACACAGGAAGGACATCACCCTGTTGGATGAGTCCAGAGGAGGACCAGAAAGTTGATAAGGGGACCAGAGAACCTCCTCTCNCTTCCTGAATTGAGGGACCCAGAAATGGGCTTGGGGTGTGGCCTCAGCAGTGCCAAGAAGGACAGAGGGACAGTCACCGCCCTGGTCCTGCTGGCCACACAATTTCATATATAAGCCAGGATGTCATTGGCCTTCTTGGCCACCTTCAGCTCTGTCAACCAGCACCCTCAGATTCTTTTCCNTAATGGGCTCAAACTGAAAGAGGGAAAAATTTGTTCAGATACATGATGGAATTCTTCACTGAGAAGGTAGTGAGGCACTGGAACAGGTTGTCCAGTGTTCAAGGCCAGGTTGGACCAGACATTGAGCNGACCCAGCACTTGGCCTTGCTGAAATCACACAGAAGTGCTGCTCTTTCAAATGCAGCATTCCCTGCTTTTCAATTAAAGCATTCACTCTATGAATAAACTTCATAATAACCACTAGTTCAATTCTACATTTGACAAAAAAAGCTCCACTCATCACAGAAATTAATGTTTTAAAGTACAATTAAGAAAACAAAGGTCATTCTATAAAGTTGCTTAATTTTACCCTGATAAAAATTACTCTGGAATTCACCAAACCAGCTACTTATTACACCTCACAAAATTGACAAGCATATTAACTACACAGTTCAAGGGTTTCAAATTAACATGCACACAGTATTCACACACAAAACCAGCCAACTGCCTTTTCCCTGGAATAAAGAGGAGCAACTCCTCAGGCAGCAAGCACATCCCTTCAGTGTTTGGGGGAAGTCTTTAAAAGTTGGATGCTGCTGCTTTTCCATACCATGACAAAGTCTCTGCAAGCCAATATTTTAGTCAATAAATATTATCAAATGTTATCCTTTTAAAAAATATTGAAACTCTGATACTTTCATCCCAAACCACTCAGTCTTGCTGAGGGTGGGAAACCAGTGGGATGCAGTGAACTCTCAGGAAGTTTGCTGTTGACACCAAGCTATGGGGTGTGGTCAACACACTGGAGGGGAGGGACATCCAGAGGGACCTTGACATGCTTGAGAGATGAGCCTGTGGGAACTTCATGAAGCACAACAACGCAAAGTGCAAGGTTCTGCACCTGGGTCAGGGCAATCCCAGACACTCCTACAGGCTGAGCGAAGAAGGGACTGAGANGGGGGGCTGGAACTACATGATCTTTAAGGTTCCTTCCAACCCAAGCCACTCCATGATTCTTTGGCCTTTTACATTTTCCCATTTCTAGAAAAAGGAGACGATGTTCACATATGCACACACAGAAGATTTCTAGACCAGACTTACAACAGACTTTTCATAATACAAACAATCAATGCACAGGTCTGACCTGTGTGGATATTCTAGAGTGCTTTGCTACAAAACCATTTGCCTCATGTACCCTTCTAAAAAATATTTCATTTTTGTTGCATGAAAGATCTGCATCTGCAGAGCATAAAGCATGTTGTCACACTGAAGTAACTGAAGCTGTAATTCAGTATATACTAACAAAGGCAGAATTGTTATTAGTGCCATCTGCAAGACAGACACTCACTTTGACCATATAGGTTCTGTATTTGTTGAAAATAGAGGAATAAAAACACAGTGTTACTAGACCTGTCAAAACAATATTCAAATGCAGAACTACAGTGGTTTTAACACTGCATTTAGATATGGCTTGCTATTTTTCAGCTTTGAATCACTGAGTTAATTAGAATTCTATAGCAGCACTTCACATCCTTATGAGGACAAAACAATGTTTTATTTTTCTAATGACAGAAGATTCTCACGAGATTTTAACATCTGCTTCAGTTCTTTTATAAAATTATTATCAGAGATTGAAAATGACACCCAAAGGCAAGCTCAAACTTCATGCAGACTGCACCTCAAATTTACAAATTCCAACAATTTTCCAACAGTTAAGAACAGACAGTAACTAAAATCCCAATTTTCAAGTCAAGAGTTGAACCAACAGATGTGTGAAGTTTGACTGCCAAGTTAAGTTACTGGTCTACTGAGACTTAAAACGATCACCAGTAGAGAAGATCCTACATGTCCACATCCAGTAAATAGTTCTCACAAGTCATTGCAACACAGAGGAAAGACAAAGAGATCAGTAGCAAGCAGCAAAGGCAGACATCAGCATTCACAAAATTACTTGGCTGATTAAGCCCAAGACAGCAATTCTCAAACCTCACGTAGCTTCAGCAACTTATGATACCACGTGAAGTGCACACCAGTGTCTACTGCCTGTCATGTCACTGCTGGGCAAACTCTGGGGAGCACATTCCAAGTCTGACTGCATACATTTGCAGCAATTACAAAGACAATGGAATCTGGTAGCTTCAATCACAAAAAAACAGTTGGCATTTTTACCTTTTATTTCTAAAGTATCATCACATAAAAATGTTCAGACATTAACTACAGTTTAACTCAACAGAACCTTATTTTAACTCTTTCTCAGTGATGACAAACTACCATCAAAATCAGCTCCTTGAGAACCCACAACCACAATTCAGGAATTCCTTCACCTATTCCAAGAGGTCCAACCCATTAAACACCTCACTGGATACACACTGGCAGCACCATTCTGCACAAAGTGCGAGGGCCAAAAGCCTTTCAAAGTAAGGGGAGTATAATCAGGGAGCACATTTTTACCCATTTCCACTCTTTTTTCCTCTGTGCATTTTGAACTATGTACTCCAGGGAGTCCTCACAGCCCACAACTCCCTTCTCCCCCTGACAGAGCTGGTCACACTCCACACTTTTTCCAAGCCCAACAAAGCTCTTTAGAGACCAGCTGCCCTGATACAGCCACGTGAGCAGTCACTCCTCTGGGCAGTAAACACAGGGTGAGGGGAGCACTGAGCAGGTGGTCTCAGAAACACATTTGGCATTGCTTTAGAGGAAAAAAGCAACTTCTTTTTGAAGACAGCTTATCTAACCCATCCTGTCAGAACACTGAGCTGTTACTCAACACAGGTGCCTCACTGCAGCTTACTCTGAGTTGTTGAGGGAACACTGCATTTACAATTCTGAACTAAAACATATCTTACAAAGTAGTATTTTACACTACACTTGTGGCAAACTGAATATATAACTGAAATATTGATCCCAGACCACTTAAAGCAGTAAGTTTGAGCTGTTAACTTGATACATCTTGGTTTGGAACATTTCCTGAAGCAAAGAAAAAAAAAAATCTGAACCCTTACACACAACTATTTAATTTTGAATCTGACTTTGTGGTATCAGGTTTGTGAGTACCTGAATAACATACTTTATCCCCAGCTTCAAATTCTTCATTATACCTGGAGAGACTTCAGAGAAAACCCAACAAAATTTTGCAGCTAGTGAAACTAAACAGAGGATTTCTGTCCCGTGAGAAATAAGAAAAAAAATACTTCACAATGAGCCTAAAATACCATCAAAATTCAAAAATATATATCTTATATATGTGCATATATTAAATATAGAGAGATAATTATTGAACCTTCATCCCCTCCCTGTTTCTTTTCCCCCTCAGGACGGGATACTCATGTTCACAAGACTTAAGGAAGCCCTTTCAGTCTATCCACCTGTCTAGGAACAAGAGTAGAAAACAGAAAGGACAACTACCGAAACACTGTGTACCAGGCCAAACTGCAACAGAGATAGTTTTCTTTACAGAAGCCTCCAAGGTTCTACACTTCAGATTAGTGACTGAAAAAGTGCTGATAACACAAGGAAGTTTTGGCTTCCACTGAGGAATGTTTGCCTCCTCCAATTCTTACCCTGCCCCCACAGCGAACGCACTGGGGGCTGTGCAAAAGCTGGGAGAGGCCACCACCAGGTGACCCCAGCTAAGCAAAGAGACATTCCATGCCATGGAACACCATGCTCAACAACAAAAGGGAAAAGAGGAGGGTTAGTCAGGCTCCAGCTTTGGAAACTGGCTGGGTATTGATCTACTTGGAGAACACAGTGTGCTCTACACAGAGTGACTGCCTTTGCATCCCTTGTTTTCACGGCTTCATTTTGTTCGTTTGGGGCTTTTTTAAGCAATTTTATGTTGATCTTGCTTTTACTCTTCCATTGTCCAGCTGAGGGTGGGAGGGTGATTTTAATATATCATCTTGAAAATGGTATCATTATTGGTTTAATTTGTCATGACTGCAATGACTTTTTTTATGTCTTTATCCTCATTGCTTATCAACTTCTATACCCATTCACCTCTAATGGATCACACAGATTTGAAGTGACTTCCCATCCCCATAGTTATAGTCAGAGAGACTACAAAGACAGTGAAAAAAAAAGTCAATAAAAACTGTAATACTTTCTAAAGCTGTCAATGGAGTAAAAATCTAAGAGACAAAGAAACACAACCAGACCAGCCCCATTACAAAGCCTGGTCTCAGATTTCAACCCTGTGAACCCTCATCCCCTTCAGTTCACACAAACTGCTTCACTGTTTCACTGGGCATATTTGCAGCACTGTGTCCCTGGTTATGCCATTTCCCCTCTGCCTCAATCTGTGGCATTCTATGCTTTCCTCTTGTGGCACTTAATATACTTCAAGAGAACAAAACTGAAGCCTAAATGAGTTACCTCACTAAAACCACTGCAATTAAAAAACAGTATGTACAGTAATAGAAGCATATTACACCTATTTTGGAAACTCTACACGTAAGACTTTGATGAATTAACAGTGCATCAGTAACATTTCACACATACATGGCAACCTAAAACCTTCAAACGCAGCAAAGCTCCAGTTATCCAAGCAGATAAAGCTGGAATAGCCGCAACGGCTGCCAGAAGAAGCAGCCTTGCTCCCACCTGCTTATTTCCACCCCAACACTCCCCCCTTCCTTGTGCTGGTACGAATGGTCATGCAGGTACATGTTGAGCAGACTCAGAAAGCTAATTCTTCTTAAAATGAATAATCTCTGGTTGTTTTTTCAGTGGGTTAGCTTGAGCATAGTCAGTCCTCTAACTTCCCAACAGAATCCTTAACTCTCCTCAAAAAGGACTGGGTGATACAACAGTACCAGCAAAATAGCAAGAGTAGTTTAAGTGCATGTTATTATGTGTAGCAGTGTCTAAATTATTAAATACCAACAACACTTGGACACAGCTTCAACTTTATGGTATCCAGATACTGAAATGAGATGTAGGTGTGATTCTCTGTAAGTGGCAGTGCTGCTCATGGGACAGGAGGAGTAACTCCCCCCTCTATTTTGAATGGCCTAGAAGAGCAAAAAGTGCCATTACTGTGGCAATCCCATTGCTTCTGCCCTCACGACAGGCTTCTCTGTTTTCCAGGCTGCTGTAGATCCAAGAAAACTGCTGCAAATCCCAGAAGGCATCTGGGCCCCATTGAGACCAATGTCCCTGGCTAAGTGAGCCCTTCTCAGAAATGCTCCTTGAGAAATAAAATTGTAGTTAGAAACAACTAAAGGTGTTTGCCACCTTCCTGAAGCAGAGTTGTGTGCCAGCTGTCACTCCTGTAAAATGCATATGGACAAGTTATTTTTATAATACATATTCACTTCGAAGTCTAATACCTCCAACTTTCTAAATATGTCCAAAAATAACCCTATGCCTCAGAAATAAAGAGTGTGTTATAAGACTAGGGTTTCCCCTGAGAGTTTGCTGCTACTGCTGTGTATTACTGAATCATTTGTAAAAAACACTTATACAGGAATAGAAATGAAAATGAAAAAAGTTGGGATGGGACCAGAAACAAGAACATGGTTGGAGGATGTTCCAAAGACCTCAGGAAAGAATACAGCATGAGGGGACATATATTCAGGGAGAGCTGACTAGAGACCACAACATCCACTTTTCAGTTTCACAGAAGCTGTTTTTCATACTTTAAAAGTCTTTGAATACGTTTTACTAAGGACATCCTGAAGAACCAGTCTTCTTACACTTCTCTCCTAATGGTCTTTTAAATATGGTAAATTAAGGTGATTCAAGATTAATTACTTCCCTTAAAAAAATCAAACACAGCAGCTGTCAATAACAAAAGAGTGCAAGTATTTCCTGCTCACCCCTACAGATCACACAAGATCTCTAACAAAGTTTCCTGCTAATAAATTAAGAACACTAAGAGGTAACAGAGAATAGTTTTAAAATCTAAACAGCTTTCTCTTAACCACTGGACATTTTGAGTATTGCACTCTCTTATTGTTAAAGGTTATAATTTCAAATTATCGTATTTCTTTAATCTTGAAAGAAACCCTAAATTGTTTAACTTGCAAGTTCTGTAACCAAACTAAAATAGTTGTGAGAATAACACAAATTAAGTTCTACTTGTAAACCATCTGCCAGACTCTACATTCATCACCATAAAATTTTCACATTCAGCTCTGAAACAATCTCATCTTTATACAGATTCTTTTGTTTCCACTTTCTCTCTGCCTTCTTTATCACCATGTTGTTTTCCCTCAAAAAAATGGAGAAAAAAGGGGATGCACAAACACCAGCAGCTCCTTACTACACCTGTATATATGAACCTAGAACAGCAATATTTGCCTCCTGCAGAGTCACAGGAGGAGTGGATGGACTTGCCCTCCATTTCTTCAGCTTGGAATTGCCATGAACTTTATGGAAACATTTTCCTGTGCTGCTAATATTCTAAAGGACTTTCTGCTGGATTGAATTACAAATGCAATATTAGCAAAAAAACAAATTAAGAGTCTGAGTAAAACTAGTACTAAGAAGTGCTCTCTCTTTTTGGACAATTTTGAAACGAAAGTTTACTTTCCTACAACATCACCAACAGACATACATGCTAAAAAACTGAAATCCTGTACAGTTTAGAGATTAAAGCATGATCACAGGCATAATTTTTAACTCTTTAATAACCTTCTAATTTTAAACTGTCCAGCTGCTGCTGGAGAAGGAAAACCAGAAGCTGAATAGTGAGGGGTGTTAGCAAGGATTTTTGTGCAGCTTCCCAGCAATGCTGCACTGAATGAAGGGTGAGAGTTCAGAATAGGAGCACTCAGGAGGCCTGGGAATAAACTCTACCTGCTCCCACTGCCACAAAGGGCTCCAGGGAGACCAGGGAACTCTGGAGCACAATGTCTGCACAGAAGGAACAGGTATGACAATGTACGTATGAGAAGGGATGATTTTTCCATATATTTACTGATGACAGTATTTTATTTACAAAAACCAGGTGCTCTACAGAAAGTTTCTGTATCTACTACTTCTCTTTTGCTTCATTGTTACCAACCCCAGCACAAAACCTTACACAAATCAGTGACCATACCTGCTTTCCATTCCTTCAGCTCCTGCAGTTCTCTGCCAAACCACCTTAGAAAATGGTATTTACATGGTCAGACATTATTTACTGTGAAAAGTTTCACAGTGTAGCAAATATATTTCTCACACAGCTTCAAAATCAGAGAATTCACCAATCCTATGGATTCCTATGGAATTCATGTTCACTTCCTCATGCTACTGAGGCAGCTTCCACCACATGTGGTTACTGAGAAGCTACACCTGAACTACAGCCTGATAACCAGTTCTAACCAGAGAACTAAATAATCCAACCCCAAATAATCTCTGGTCATTTTTCAGAAGCACCTAAAGTACCTTGTGATCACAATCTCAAAAATTATATTGAATCAAGAGATCTGCACCAATTTTACCCCTCAGTATTTTTAGAACACACCCAACATCCTTTTTAGACATTACTTCATCTGCCAATGCTGTGCAAGAGCATTTGCTCAGTGCAAGTTGATGACATGGCAAACACTGAAAAAATTAAAGTTTGGCAGTTTGGCAGTGCCCGAAACTGTGATCAAGTTGGTTGTTATTTTCTCACAAGTTAAAAAAAATAATTCTGAGATTTCCTAGTATTTACAATAATCAGTTATTTAGTTACTAGTGGCATCCTTTTGAAAATACTTTGGTCAAAGCAAGAAAAATAATAAAATGCTCAACAGGCAGCTCACCTGAAAGTGTAGCATATTAATTCTTAAAGGGTAAAGTATAAAATATCAGCTTAAACAATCACAAAGAATCAAAAAAAATTTCAAACTGAACAAAAAGGCTGAATATGTACCTGTAACTCAACTGCTTAATTTTCTGGAGATACAAGTTTCACACTTAGTTTCTTACATAAAATACAACATATTTTCAAATACAACAGAAAGAGTGAAGCTGGGACTGGATACATGAGCACTTACACACAACTTAATGCATTACAGTTCCCACAGCAACATACGGGGGGAAAAGTTTAAAGTAATACCCCACCTCCCACCCCTGTTCAATTCTGACAAGACTAAAACATTCACAGTAATTCACAGGGAACACAAACTACTGGTCTAATTCAGTCACTCTCCTTACAAGAGGAGGAGACTTGTCTCCATGACTCTTAACCTTGTATTAATATAAATACATTCTATCAGAAAAAAGAGGTTAGATAGTAATGATTTCCATCAGTATTTGTGTGTTGGTACAACCAACATTTTAAAACTTGATGCAAGGCTGCACTGATTCAATCCACAGACTTAAAAAACAACAGCAAATGGAATTAGTGGTCTTTTTCCTTCATAATGGCAACAAACAAAGCACAAGAAACTTTTTCGTTGCATATTGAACTCCTGAGCTCAAGAGAGGGTAGAACGTAACACTGACAAATCTCTAAAGGATTTTCTGTCTCCTGAAAACTACTGCACAGCTTAGGAAAAAGTTCACTACTAGTTTGAGCAGCAGTGTGGAGCTACACAGGAAAAAATGTAGGGATTATACTTATACTACTGCTCACATTTGATTCAGAAACTTTCATCACCAGTGACGCACAAAACACTGGGGAAAATGGCACTTACTGCTTGTGGTGATGTCCAGAATTATTACTGCAGGGAAAAGAAAAGTGATGTGTTGTTTTGTTGTCAGATTGTTCTACTGAGGAGAAACTTCAGACAGCAGCATTTACAGTCTGAGGCTCCAGCTCCAGCTACTGGTACCCAACAGGTACCTGGTACAACTTGTCATCAGACGATCTCGAGGTGCTGATAGTTAATTATCCTGATCATCTTTCTGCACTGCAGATTAAATACCCCGATGTTGACAGCAAGGGAAAGTAAACTGTGACTGGGAAGCACCAGTGGCTGAAAAAAGCAGGGAAGGTCCTTGCATTCTACTCTTGAGCTTTCATCACCGAACTAAATTACTAGCTGAATATCCTTCAGAAAGTGTCTGTTTGCAAGGAAATTACCTGGTGGAATTGTGTATGGATATTGTGTTTGCTTCCTAAATCAGATTTCCAAAATACCAGCTCAGTCCATGGAGTAGCAGTTTCCCCATTTGTCACAATCAGACCTTTATGTTTTATAGTGGAGCACATCAGCAGGAAAACCTGATAAATTACACAAGCTGGATCCACTTGTAGAATCTTTTAAGACATGGGAAGGAGAAAACAAGGATGTCATCAGCACTGAAAGGAACAGCATCCCTCTACTAAACAGAATTACAAAATACCTTAATCAGATTCCTACTGTTCTAATGAGGAAGTCAGAACCACATCCATCAAGAAACACTGGAGTTGTTCGATGCAGAAGATTAAAATGGATTCATTAGTTGGGAGGAAAAGACTCACATTATTTTAGCTGAGATAAGAGTTCACACTCCCCTACTTGAAGTACAAAGCAGATACATTATATTTATTCTGACAGGTGTACTTTGGATAGATCATGCTGGAACATGTTGAGGAAGTCTCTGCAGAGCATTTATTTAATCAGTGGCACAGATCCTTCAAAAACCTCACAGCAGAAAATATTTCTCTTCTATTCTGACCAATATTCAGTAAGTTCTGACACATCTTGATTTTCAGAATGAGTCTTTGTAAAGTTCACAGTAAACACACAGAGGAATCTTTCTCACCAACGGCACTGATTAAAATGTTTCACTATTTTCTATTTGAGGGAGATTTTCCCAAAATAAGTTACAAGGCAACTTTCCCTGTAAGAAACACTGAAAGCCATGGATGTGTTTCCCCTTCTAACAGCACCATTTTCTTCTTATTTCCACTATTATCTTAACACTATCCCCCCCCCTTTCCCAGAGTTACTCCTTTACTGGACTAATGGGGTAAAAATGGACACCTACTAATGCAGCAGTTTTTACAGAATATGCTCAGATTTTACTGCCAGGATGCAACAATGTCCTGTATGTCACTCAATACCTTCTCCTTATTGGCTATAAAAGAAAACTAAATGGAATGATTTATCTTTCAGTTAAAGAGAGACAAGGAATTGAGGACTGGAAGGAAAAGGAACATGGACCAGTTCCCACTGAACCCTGTATTTAGTGAACAGGGAATCTCACTGCCCCCACCATAAGGAACTACTGGTCACAATTACAGGAGCAGTTGGGAAAGCATTAGGCAGCAGTAGGGATGCAGGAACCAATTTAGTAAATGGCTGCATAGCCTGGGCAAAGATCTTCATATAAAAAGAAATCCCAACACTGGGTTATTAGAAACTGCTTGAATAAATTTGTTCCAAAGGAAAAAGAACTTTATGCCAAAGTTATGAGCAAGGAAAAATAACAAGGCCCTGATTACCTGGACTTGAGCTGAAGCTACACAAAGTCCAAAAGATTTCATAAGAGACTAATAAAAGACATTCCAAGTGCAGCAGTGAAACCACTAGTGCTTTGTATCCATCAAAACATGCTGTTTCTCCTCACAAAAGATAATGAAAAAATCCATACAATGTACCTTAAAACCAGCAAGCTGAGCTCCTGTCAGCACACACAAAATACAAACTGAAGACTAAGGATTGACCCAATACCCATCTTTCCATTCCAACACACAGGGGCTGGAAATGTCACAGACATCTCCTACTACTTATCTCCCAAGGCATCACGTAACTTGTAGACAAGAACCCAAATCCTCTTCCCATCCGCTCCTTCAGATGATTAGTCATTCCCTAAACTGGCCTAAAGCGAACAACAGGACATTTCTTCTTGCTCTTTCACCCTGGAATGCAAAGGAGAAGATGGTTGTGTCCTCATCCTCAGCAGACACTGGTTCCCAGCCCGGCCTCATCTTTGAAGCAGCACAAGACAGTGACACCTCTGAGCCTGCTGGGAAGTGACAAACAGCATAAACTATAATCCTTTATCTATCCCTGAGGAGCACAACTGAAACTCCAAATGATCTGTTGTGTCTCCAGTTGCTGTTAAGGGCATAATGGGAATATTTAGGAGCAGGCTGTTGAGAACTGGGAGACCTGGAGAATTTTGGTTTGTGTTCTCTGCAGTGAGAGGATTAATGAATCTCAGAAGGATTTAAACGAATTCTGTGGTGTAACATTTGTTAAAACTTCATCTCACTAAAGTAAAAATAAGGAGATACTGAAAAACAGTGGAAAAGTTGAAGATAAACTTCTGTTACAAGATAAATATATATACATATATACAATACCTGATGGGTTTAACACAAATCGTTGATCTCTTCTCTTCCTCAATTTGATTTTACTAATATTCTGCTCAGTTTCATTTACGTAAAAAATGCATCAGGACACAATAAAGAATTTGACAAAATTTGCTGAGACAAGCAACTCACTCTAATGTTATCAATGTCTGAAGTTTATAGATTTCACACTGTTAGTTTAAGATATCCATATCTATAATCACATATATTCCTTTTCCTTTCCCCACACTTCCTTCCCCACAGATAAAAGTGCATTCAAAATCCAAGTGCAATGAGTCAGTTAAAAATACACATCTGATTCATACATTTATTCCGAATACAACTCTAAAGCCAAGGGGGATACTATTAATACATAGAACTAAAGAAACAGCCTCAGCTGGCTGCTTTTATTAATCACCTCCTCTCAGTTAACTACAGCTACTGCCACAGTGCTCCTCCTGACAGTCCCGTCTGCACGTTTATTTTGAAAAATAAATACTTAACTACACAAGCTACTCTATCCTCCCTTCCTGGTTTTATATTCTTTTGGATATTCCATTTAAAAGCTAATATTCAAGCATACAAACTACTGTACTCCATCCCTTATTTGAAGTTTCTGGAGATTCTGCTTTCCTGTAAAAAGACTAAATGCAGTCCTTTAAACCTGAAGATTTTATGAAAGGAAACGAGAAGTTCCCTTTGTACATCCTGTACTTACCTGTACAATTGCACAGCCAAAACAAAGTTTCTAAAATTCAGATTTGTTATTTGTTTCACAGATCTGCTCAAGGAAACCATTTAAGGGCCAGCACCTCACTTTGCTCAACTCCCCAAAACCGAAGTCCTTGCCTGACAAAGCTCCCCGCAGGAACACCACGGCACAGGTAAACGTGACACC
>VYZS01100517.1:9439-20705 GCA_013400695.1 Neodrepanis coruscans | reverse complement strand
CGCCCGCTCCCCGGTGGGGCCGGTGCTGGTGCCGGTGCCGGTGCCAATGCTCCAGGCCTGCCCGCCGGGCCCGCGGCCGCCCGCCTCACCTCCTTGGGGACGAGCTGGGTCTCCTCGCTGGGCACCATGGCCGGGGGCGCGGCGCGGAGCCCGCAGCAGGCTGAGCCGAGCGCCGTCGTCAGCAGCAGCGGGAGGCGGGGGGACGCCCGCGGCTCATCCTCTTCCTCCTTCTCCTCCTCCGCTTCTTTCTCTTCCTCCTCCTCTTCCTCCCCCTCTTCTTCTNCTGTTAAGGGCATAATGGGAATATTTAGGAGCAGGCTGTTGAGAACTGGGAGACCTGGAGAATTTTGGTTTGTGTTCTCTGCAGTGAGAGGATTAATGAATCTCAGAAGGATTTAAACGAATTCTGTGGTGTAACATTTGTTAAAACTTCATCTCACTAAAGTAAAAATAAGGAGATACTGAAAAACAGTGGAAAAGTTGAAGATAAACTTCTGTTACAAGATAAATATATATACATATATACAATACCTGATGGGTTTAACACAAATCGTTGATCTCTTCTCTTCCTCAATTTGATTTTACTAATATTCTGCTCAGTTTCATTTACGTAAAAAATGCATCAGGACACAATAAAGAATTTGACAAAATTTGCTGAGACAAGCAACTCACTCTAATGTTATCAATGTCTGAAGTTTATAGATTTCACACTGTTAGTTTAAGATATCCATATCTATAATCACATATATTCCTTTTCCTTTCCCCACACTTCCTTCCCCACAGATAAAAGTGCATTCAAAATCCAAGTGCAATGAGTCAGTTAAAAATACACATCTGATTCATACATTTATTCCGAATACAACTCTAAAGCCAAGGGGGATACTATTAATACATAGAACTAAAGAAACAGCCTCAGCTGGCTGCTTTTATTAATCACCTCCTCTCAGTTAACTACAGCTACTGCCACAGTGCTCCTCCTGACAGTCCCGTCTGCACGTTTATTTTGAAAAATAAATACTTAACTACACAAGCTACTCTATCCTCCCTTCCTGGTTTTATATTCTTTTGGATATTCCATTTAAAAGCTAATATTCAAGCATACAAACTACTGTACTCCATCCCTTATTTGAAGTTTCTGGAGATTCTGCTTTCCTGTAAAAAGACTAAATGCAGTCCTTTAAACCTGAAGATTTTATGAAAGGAAACGAGAAGTTCCCTTTGTACATCCTGTACTTACCTGTACAATTGCACAGCCAAAACAAAGTTTCTAAAATTCAGATTTGTTATTTGTTTCACAGATCTGCTCAAGGAAACCATTTAAGGGCCAGCACCTCACTTTGCTCAACTCCCCAAAACCGAAGTCCTTGCCTGACAAAGCTCCCCGCAGGAACACCACGGCACAGGTAAACGTGACACCAGCACTCGGCAAAAAAACAACAGCAAGGCTTGGAGGGGTTTATCAGAACCGCAAAACTGTCACAAAAGTGGGTGAAATGTGTGGGGGTACCTGCTCAGGAAACAAAGTTCCTGCTGATACCACTCCAGGAGCAGCTGTTTCCAAACAGTTCATGCCATCACTGGAACTCCTTCCCCTGCACAGTATCGCTCTACTTGACACGTGTCATTCGCCTATCGCTGCAGGACAGAGGCTTCGCCTTCCTCTTTCCCTCGGGCTCTTTATCTTTCAACCTAAAACGAGCCTTCCCCTCCCCCCGCCCCCCGCCGCACAGGAGACACGNTCCTCCTCCTCCTCCTCCTCCGCTCCCGCGGGCAGCGCCGCGGCCCCGCCCCGCCGCCAATCCATGGCCAAAATGGCCGCCGGCGCGGCTCTCGCGAGAAGCGCCCCGCCCCAGGCCCGCCGCCCTCAGCGGCTCCGGGTCCCGATCCCGGCCCAGCTCCCGATCCCGGTCTGGGTCCTGCTGCCTCTCCCAGCGCTGGACGCGCCCGCTGGGCCGCGCGGTTGTTGCCTGAGCTCGAGGGGCGGTGTAGGAGCCGCAGCGCGGGCGTCCCGCGGATCCGCCGGGGAAGAGCCGCCAAGGGCGCTCGGCCACGGCCGCCCCCCCCCCCACACCCGCGTTATCGGAGAGCGGCGCGGGGCTGCCCCGGGAATAGAGGGAACGGGCTGCCCCGAGCGAATACAGGGAAGGGGCTGCCTGGGGAGGTGGTGGAGTCACTGTCCCTGGAGGCCTTGAAGGAAAGGCTGGAGGTGACATTTGGTCCTGGGCTTGACTCGCTGCATCTCCGAGGTCTTTCCCATCGGTGCTGTGGTCCCGGGAAAGCGGAGCGGCAGGAGGGGAACGGGGACGGAGCGGGCCCGGGAAGTTGTACCTTGAAGTCACTCCGTCAAGAGTTGAGCCTGTGCTGCTCTGCAAATTTAGGATTAATAGCTTCTTTTCAAACGGAATGTGGGGCTGTTTCTGTGACAGCTTAAGTGTGGGTTTTTGTCTTAGAACAAGCTTAAGTGCATCTGTTTTTCGTGCCACCTGAGACACAGAGGTGGACAAATAAAAATCACTAAAACCACTAAAACACGCATTTGTTGACAAGTAATTAATGTTGTTTCACTGCAAAATAGTTTCTAAGTCAGACGCAGTCTACATGGCTAATGAAGAAGAATGGTATATAGTAGTGGTATGTTTCTGTACAACTATTCTTCTTATTATTTTGGTGTCCTCTTGTGGAAAAATGCAGTACTGAGGATATTTTTTTGTTTGGTGTCCAAGAAACTTCGTGTTTTGGGGTAATTTTTGAAACCCATTGGAGGTTATTGGTATTTTGAAGAGTTAATAAAATTAAATGACCTCTTCTTCCTTATCACGTTCCAAGTAAGTAACTTCTTGGGTTCCTGTCTGTCACCCTGCTTTCCCAGAGAAAAGTGGAACCTTTTGGAGCCAGGATATGTTATTAATATTTACATTGGTATAGTATTTTAATATTTAGGGGGAAAAAAAAGGCTTCAAATAGTTTTTTTTTGTGAATAATACCAGTAATTTTTTTAATGTTTCGAGTTCACAATGGTAAATGCTACGTTTCTGGCTTGGTTTTTGGCTTTTTTTAGAGGTTTTATTTCTGCTCCTTGAACTAAGCAGAGAAATCCTCTCATTGAAAATCTTAAAGCAGTTTTTCAGTGTATTTCTAACCTGGTTTTTATTACACAACTTAATGGGCTCAAGTTATTTATGTAGAAAAGGTCAGGAGGTTCTTTGAGAGAGGAGCTCTTGCCCTTTAGCTTTAAAATATGTTGCACCTGAAAGCCTTAGACCTTTGAGCTCTAATGGGATAAAAATCAAACATCAAGGCAGGAACCAGGGAGTCCCTTGCTGTTAATTTATGTTAAGCAAGGATTATGTAGAGCTACCCCTCTACAGAAGTAAAAATTATGTAAAACAGTTTGGTTTTTTAATAGTAGAGGTGGTAAGTCATTAATGAACTCGTGTCTTTGCAAAAACAGGTCCACATTTGTAGGTAGTTTGAAGGAGCACAGCTGCCTGGGGAGCTGTTGGCCAGTGGTTTCCAAAGATCCATGAGATCCGTGAGCAAATCCTTGAGCTGAAGAGCCAGAGCAGAGCCCAGCTGGCAATTTGAGGTGATACAACATCAAAGTACTGGCTGGGAGCCTCCAACTCTGGTATGTGACTGACTGGACTGGTGTTACTTCCCTCCTCCCCCCTTTTTGGGGACACCCCCCCAAATTCTCTCAAATTTCTTCCTCAGTTTTGTAAGGAATCCAGAATTCAGGGACAGGAAGCTTTCAGAGTGTTATATTTGAAAGTTATGTTCTAAAGTGTTATATTTATATGGGTTTGTTTTTTTTCTGCTGCCATTTGAGCTGAACAAGGGGGAAAGCTGCACGACTCAATGACTTTCATTGAAATATATTGTTCTATTAGGATAAAGAGGTAGCTACCACAAATATGTGCCTCCTAGATAAGAATCAGGAGCTTGTTTTCTAAAGAAATACTCTATTAGATCCTCCTGCCAACCTTTAAAACTGTGCAAACATCCAGTGTAGCATGTGTGCCTGAAACATCTTTAATGTAGTAATAATCTCTAGTTAATAATTAAATCTCTGAGAGCTTTTGTAATTTGTGAATGCTACAGTATTTAATCCTTTTATGTGAGACTTCTTAAAGAGCAATATTGAGTATTTGCGTTTCATGAAGGGAATCTCAGCCTTATGCAGAGGCTGATTTAACATAGCACAGGTTTAACTTGTTATTGGTGTAAAGAAGCAAAATGAAATAACGAAAAAGGTTTGGAAAAGGTTTTAAAAGCTAAAGGGAGTGTTGCCATCTGGCTCTTTCATATACGCTGCAGTTATGTGCTACAAACTGATGGCTCTCCCAAAGTATTATCCTGCCTGTTTGAAATGGAAAGCCTATGGAAAAAAGATTGGGTGGATTAATACCATTGATTTGGGATGTCTTCTCTGAAACACTTGAGTTTGATTTTTCAGGTGGGGTATTGTTGGGAGATCTGTGTCCTGTTTCAGAGGTAGAGCCAACATTGCAGTGCTTGATTTTTCTCTTGATTGTCCTGTTAAAACCAAGCAACCAACCAAAACCACAAAAAAACCCCAATGAACTGAAACTGAAGTTTGCAGCCCTTGGCAAGTTGCTGACAAATTATCAAAATGGCAAAGCCATTCTGCAATTACCAGCAGGAGAAACTTAGGCAGTGCTGATGCAATATTCTTCTAGAGCTTGTCTGCATTGTCAGCACTTTAAGAAAAACCAGCTCAAGGCCTCTCCCCTTTCCAATCTTTGGCAAATCCTGATCAAAAGGTGTGTGAAAGTTCAGGAGACCACAGTCCAGCAGTTCATTGCACTGCTGGTTACTTGGCTGTTTGAGCCTCAAGTAACTTTTCCCCAGTTGCACAGCAAGTTTTGAAGCATTTCTCTGGAAATCTGCAGCCAACTGCCTGCACATCCAGTCCTTTCAATAAGGGGAAGAAAAAAAAAGTCAGTAAATTTGGCCCTTACATGGATGGAGGGAAGAAGAGGGGACAATTATTAGAGAGGGCAAATAGAATTAGGAAAACGTAAAGAAGAGAAAATACAGAATTCTGCCTCTTCAAATGTGCTTTTTACTAGATATTAATTTCTTTGGTCTTGGCTCCCTAAGTGTGAAACAGACCAGAAAAAGGCTAAAGAGCAAATTCAGATCTTTAAAAAAGGAACATTGATTATTCTTAATTCTTCTGTACCTGTTAGGAATCTTTTATGTTTTAACATTTTAGACTATTTCTTGAATGTGTTAAGCACTAGAATCAAGATATTAATTTAAAGATAAGAAATTATGACATGATTTTCTATGACCTGTACCTTAAAACTCCCCAGAGATTATACACTCCCGTGTCTAAAGAACTGTACATGAAATTTTAGGAGATAAAAAAATCAATTTCTCAGAGTTGAGAATGCTGTGGGAAATTAAAATGTTATATGGGAGATTTACTATGAGAAGAGGTTTCTTTGGCTTTAGAAGGACCATTGTAGTAGCTTTTGTAGGCCAGTAAGCAGCCCTCTGAAGTTAAACTTCGTGAGATTAAGATGTTCAGTGCTAAACATTGGGTTCTGCTGTTCCTAAGCAGTGTTTTCTGCCATAATCTTGATGAGCATAGAAGTGCTTTTCTCTCCTCTGACATGATATTTCATGCCAAGATCTTTTTAATAGAAACCAGTAGGGGATTATTTTAATTAATTATAAATCAGCAGCCAAGATTCATTAACATTTTTGTTAAAGATTGTCTTATTACTCTGGTTTCAAGATACTGAGTGTTCAGATACTATCTTAGGAAGTTAGTTTTCTTTTCCATGTTAGCACTAACCTTATATATGAATTCCCAAAAGAGTTTGGAGCTCAAATTACAGTTTTAAGAGAAATAGAAATACTGCAGAGAGTTTTGCAGAACTATGGATTCCTTTATTAACGCTGAGTTCTTTTACAGTTTTCAGCTTTGTGTACTTGTAACTACAAAACAGTTGCTGGCATTAGTAACCTAAACAAAGCACAGTTCCAGGCTGTTTGACCTCTTGATGCACTTGTCAAAACCTTCCTGGTGTAGCTGGGAGTAAAACATTCAGTAGCAGGCCAACTTCCACTTTGTGTTGGGAGAGTTTGGAAACAGATGTGAATCAGTATCACGTTAGAGTTGGTGGGATCCAAGAAAATCTCACGTGGAGTTTTCTGGCTTAGCCTCATTTCCAGGCTGTTACTGGTATATCTAAAGTGGGTGCAGGAGCTTGGAAGTGGTGGAGTGAATGCATCCTTTCTGGAATAGGGGCTTGTATGTTATCTAATCCCTTCCTCTAAGGCTGGGCAGTGGTGTGGGGGAAGGAATCTCTATATCTCTATCTCTATGCACAACAACACAGCAAAGGCTCACCTGTGGGGAAGCAAGAAGAAAGGAGAGTTGCCTTGAATTCCTCCCAGGACAGTAATGTCAGTCACCAGCATGGTTCAGTTACTTCAGAGGTTCAAAAAAATTTACAGTCACAAAGCCATTTGAATTATTGGACGCGGTGATGGAGAGTCACCCCAGGAGTGCAAAGACAGCTCTAAATAAGACTGTGATGTGCAAAAGTAACAGAGTAGCTTAGAATCAGTGTGCTCAGTGTAGACAGCAGAAGTATTCATGGCTGCCCTTGGGTCCTGGGGAGTTAAATAGTTCAGGTTTGCATTAGGGGTTCCCAGTAACCCTTCAGATTAAATCTGATGACGTTTAATATTACAAGCAAGTGCTAATTATCCTGCTTACAGCTCTTTGGGCAAGCAGGAAGTGGTTTCCCATCCTCAGCATGCCCTAGCACATAGAGAACATTCCATCCTCCCAGACTTAAGTTTCTAAGTGGCCCTCTCCTGAACAAAGTATTTTTTTCTTCACCATTTCTTTGTAAGGTGTCATGATTATCAGTGTAAAGGGGAAGCTCACAGCTGCCTGGGCTCCACCCCATCCCCTCACTGAGGGGAGGGAAGAAAGGGCAGCATATCCTCTCATGGCCTGGAATACCAGGGCAGTACCTGCAGCAGGTACTCTGCTCTGCCCAGCAGTGGAGACCTGCCAGCCTTCTCTACTGGGCAGGGATGGAAAGCAGGAGGGGGCTGCCACCTGTCTTCCTATTTCTCCTTGAATGATCCTTACTGACAGTGCTTGACACCACTCTCTCTGCTTTGCTCTGTGCTCTCACCAATAATTTTCTTCTACTGGTGGTGGGAGGAACTGGGATATTTTATAACTGGTTTAGGATTGCTGTGGGGAGGGGAGTTGCTCTTCATCTGTGGTCATTCCTGGTGCCAGGGCTCATTCCCAGGAGAGCCGTGTGCCTGCTGTGCTGTCACTCCCTGCCTGTGCAGTCTGCACAGCAAGTACTGTGTCCCCACAGGGGCAGAGGCTCAGAGTGGCCTGTGCTAAAGTGACCTTTCTAAAGCAGCTCTTAGGCTGTAGATGCACAACTGGTGGGAGGCTTGGTCTAAAACCTGCTGCTGGCTCTGTGGTTCTCCAAGCTCAACCTTGTCCTCATTTTGCAACAGGCTGTCTCCTGACCATCTGCAGCTTTCTTGGGCTTCAAGGGTGACTCTGCTGTGGGGGTTGCTGAGCTCTTGCTTGCATTAATTATTGTAGCTTTACCTTTGGCAGCAGCAAAGGGAGCTGCCAGAGGTCTTGCATAGCATTTAAAATGTCAGCTGCCAGTCTAGAGCAGCTGCCAGCACTGGAGCTCTGGCAGAGGGAATGCTATCACAGGACAAATGCAGGGAATGTCAGCGTGGACACAGCGTGAGTCAGCCAGGGCAGGGACTTGTGTACAGAGTATCCTGACGTTGGTAAAATGCCCTTTGAAATCTTCCAGCAAGTTGTCTCCTGTCTTGCTTGGGTCATATATAAGGAATTGCTGCTGGCTCCTGACTTGTGGTTTGTATTCAGACCTGACTGTAAGTAGTTGTCAGAGTGTGGGGTCTGCACTGATATAGGAATCCTGTAAAACTGGGAGTCTCTCCTCTAGGTGAAAGAATAAGGCAAAGCACTGCTGGGGAGAGTCTTAAGAAAGAATGTAGTTTCTAAATGCAATAATTTTGGTCACTTGTATCTCGATTTTAATTCTTTTTAATGGACTTTTTCTTTTAAATGTTTGGAATTTACCTGCTGATTGCACTGAATCAACATGGGAAAAATAATAATAAAAAATTGTAACTGCTGTCCTTGCTTGTCATCATTGCCTTTGTGAATTGATGTGTCTGGAGAGCAGTTGTTTCCTTAAAACTTTGATTAGAAGGCTTGGCTGCAGATATTTGTGCTACTTTAAATCTTCTGTTTTCTCTTAGTGTAGAAAGTAATTTTTTTATATACTGTTACTTCTTTGCAGTAAGTTGTGCCGGCTGTTGTAAGTTAGATGCAAACCCATTTGCCTCTCATCTGTGATTTAAACCAGACTTATTAAATGGGCCTGTTAGATGTAAGCAGGTCTTGCAGAGGTGTCCAGATAGGTAGAGAAATTCCAAATAATTTGAACTGAATCCAAATCCTTTAATGAAACTTAACTCTTCCAACAGAGGGTTCTTTTATACACTGATGTTAAAGGAAGAGGGCTCATTGGGGGTTTTTGTTTGGCTGGTTAGTAATGTGGGATGCATCCTTGGAATGCAGGGGTGCATGAATCACAAGGGTCCTGATGCCAGGCTCACAGATGCAATGATAGGCTGGGTGCTGTAACAATCACCACAGTGTTTTACATATGGAATTAATCTATGCCCATCCTTGTGGTGAGATGTGTGCCTTTCATGCCCAGTGCCTTTGCAAAAATGCTGGTTTTGTGTTCTTTATGGTAACAAAAGATTTATATTAAGGAGCCAAAACCAATTTTAAATGCTAACAGCCGTACAGAACCATGCTTTTGATACCACCAGTAATGGATATACTTACTGGAAACCAAATTCCAGACTTGCTGGTGGGAATGCTGTAGAGTCATCCAAAAACATCCATAAACTTTCTGATATTCTAGGTTTATTTCTAGGTACAAGGGAACTTGCTTGTACAATAAAGCCCCCGTCCTGCTCTGCATCCCAAATATGGAATGTATGGCAGGTTTCTTTTTTTAAGTCTTGGAAAGTTTCTGAAATGGGGGAAGTGAAAACCTCAAATCATCAGAAGTTTGATAGACTTGATGGTCTTTGTTTCTAACTTGTCTTTTAGTTTAATTATATGTTCTGATATCTGAATTCTAGGAAAAAATAGAAGTCTGACTATAACATACTTCTCTAACTGCATGTTTTGCTAATACCTTGACTATACTTCAGTCTGTTCTTCCTTATTCTGTGACTACTCCTTCAGCCTCTTCCTTCAGAGACAGGGGGAAACTATAATGACCTGTCTTTTGTTAATCTGTTTTTTGTATTCTCATGTTATTTTTCATGTCTTTGAATGTACTGTACATGTTCTGGGCATGAAGAGGTTAATGAAGCTTTAACTGCCTCAGAATAACATTCATGTTCTTGGCAGCCTTGGGATGGTAGTTATTGCCTGCAGTCACATAGAAGGACTATTATCCTCTTATCCTCTTTGATTGCCACATTTCTATACAGTCAAATTGGATTTAACAGGATCTTTAGGGGGGTCCTTTTGTACATTCCTCAGCAGTAATAGCAATTTTATAGTGCTGCTTTTGAAAATTGACAGGGCAGCTTTGAGTAAACCAAGAATTTCTATGCTAAATGAGTAAAAATAATGTTCAAGGAAAGGTGTTTTGAGGATGTGTTTTTGATTTAATTTTTGGAAATAAATTCATGGCATGAGAAACAATTCTCAAAGCCTCCTTACTAGCTCATTTCTGGTCCTTTGGCTTCTTAAACCATGGCTTTGCCTTAGAATGAAGTAACTAACTGGTTTTCTTCTTATTAATTGAGAAAGGGGAAAAACTGAAAGCAGTAAGAATTAAAGTGGACATGCAATTTTTAAAAATCTCCAATGGAAGTGATTATTTATGGAAATTTCAGAGTACTTGCCAGTTCCTAGTGCTACACTGGCTGTTTAAACTCCATCATGTGATGGAGAATGATGCCAGTCAGTGCACTTAGATTGCCTAGAAAAAAGTCATTAAGCAATGTTGTGTTGTAAAACAGTAATTAGGTAAGGTGCAGTTGCAGCCACAGAGTTAGTTTGGTGTTAATCTCCAGAATGAAGAAGTCTTGTTAAAACCATGATACCTGGAGCACATTCACAGGCAGAACTAAAGAGCCAGATATGATGTGGAAAAAACAAGGCCCTTTCTTCTGCAGCATTCACTTCATCTGTATAAAGTCTTGAGGTGTCAGAGGTTTGAATATATTGTCATGGTTGGTCCTGTTGTTCCCATGACTATTTGCTTGGGTACATTTCAGGAATGTGTAACTTATTGTTTAAGTGCATGAGTTGTTCAATGTATCTGAATGTGGCTGCAGCCTTGAGTCTTGGAAATAACTGAGATTTATGATTTTGAGCCATACACTTACATTTCATTAGCTATTATGTGCTTTCTTACATTTTTAGGAGGGAAGTGCTTTTACTTATTAGGATTACCTATTTCTACTTAGCAAACATAGTCTGTCACACTTGAAATAGCTGAACTTGAAGTTTTGTATCAAGTTGGCCAGTACTGAGAGAATTAGAGTATTGATGAGTGCAGGGATTTTGAACCTGAAGAAGGAGATTTCTGGTTTTCAAAACTGAGATTAACTCAGGCAATCTCTCCTACTGTAAACTGGATATATATGTACATTAGAAGAAGGTAGATGTTAGAATCCTTTTGTGGAATGTTAGTTGCAGCTTGATGTCCTTTCTTTAAATTTTTAACGTGTCTTAACCTTAAGTTGCTGATTTTTTTTTTAAATGAAATTTTCTTGAGAGCACAATTAGACCTTCCTGTATCACTGTGCTAAGAGGGTTGGTATGAACAGATTAGCATCTCTTTGGTCCTGCAGAGAGACTGTTTTTATTTCAACAGTGTGCTCTAACAGTGTGTTAGAAATGTTTCCTTGTGCTTGGTGATCATTATGTTGTCAGAAGCAGGTGAAAAGAATGTGGAAGCTTCAAGTATGGGAACAGCATGACATAAGTGCATGGCAACATTAGACTTTACCATGTACAATGCAATTCCTGACATTTAAAATTTTCCAAGGTATGTATATACTATATATATATATATTAGATATTTGTCACATTAATTTTGAGACTTCTCTCTTTTCCTAAACTCTGCCAGTTAAACCTGAAAGAAGGAAATAAACTTGCTTATTTTAT
>VYZS01100516.1:0-17456 GCA_013400695.1 Neodrepanis coruscans | reverse complement strand
CATGCTGCTGTGAAACCACCTTGTACTTTCTGTGGTTTTTGCCAGGTCTAATACTCACAGTTTCTCACCAAGGCATGTGTTGCTCTTACCCTGCAAATGAGACTATATTGTATTTAAATAAATAAATAGTATATAAATGTACTGTACTGACTTAAGTACAGATGGGGAAAAAATCTTCTGGAAAGACCACCAAGTACAGCTTTTGTTAAGCTGACAGTGTTCCTACTCAGTACTCACTACATAATATGGGACAATGCATTCAGAACATCCCAGTCTTTCTAAAACAGTTTCTCTTGTCATCCAGACTTTTTCTCTGGTTATCTTATCTTAACTGATGGCATTAAAAATAAATCAGTTATTCCAAACACAATAAAAATGCCCTGGTTTTGGATTGTTACAGGATATACAATGGCACATCATGGAGATGCAAATGGATGGGTTGGTTTATAAAGGCACATTAAGGACTGAGTTCCATTGATGAACACAAGAAAAATACTTAATATTTAAAAGAGTAAAGCAAGAAGGCAATCTGTGCTATTTGTTAACCTTTGTAAAGTCAAAAGTTGAAGAGCAAAACTGAGTTATATTATACATTTTCTTTTGACTATTTTCCAGGCTTTTATATGCAGGAGTTATCCCTGCCTGCTTCTCACTCGCTATTCAGTCTCTCCTTAAGCAGCCTTCACCCAGAATTTCCAAGGATTTGAGCTTTCTAGCTGGAATAAATAAATAAGCCTTTCTTTACAGACAGCTACAAATTAACCCCGCAGCTGGTGTGGCAGGAATGGCTGTTAATCTCTGCTAACTCACCAGAAACACGCAGTTCCCAGCAGGGAGGAAGCTACATTTCTTTCAGTCCTGTCATCCGAGAACGTCTCCTCCGAGCACCCATCAGTGGTAATGTCACTGTGGCAATACAGTGACAAGGTTCCCAGTCCTCCTGCCCTGGATGTGCTACGAGCTGTGATTCATTCTGCTCCTGAGTCATGTGTGAAGGCCAGTCCAACAGGTGAGGTACACTCCGGCCCCCTGAAAAAACACACCTCTTTAGTGGGACCATTTACAGCAGGAGGTGAATGACCTTTTCCAAAGAGTGAACTGTAGGAACTTCCAGTTTATTTGCTCAAGCTATTGGCATAGGCAGTATTGAAAGAGCACACTGAGTAGAATGACACTCAGTAATAAGTTACCCTGGAGTTAAAAAAAAAAAAAAAAAGATAATGTTCACTCCGCCGGGTTCAGTCCTCATTGCGTACAGGAAGCATGTCCTGATAAAGCAGATATTACCCCTTTTATTTTTTTAATGAGTGGTTATTCTAAAGAATCTTACCAGAGCAACCAACTTTGCAGGCAAAGCACAAACCACCCATCAGAGATTTTTCCATCCCTGTTTCACAGGTACTGGAAACACCTGGCTAAAGCAATAGCCTGCTAAGAGGCTCTGCAGGCTGATGTGCTGCTTCTTGTGCCAGCCACACTGGGAAAGGAAGATTCCTTCCCCTTGAACTGCCCAGTTCATGGATGGAGCTGCACACTGCAAAGCAAGAGAGATTTTCTCAGTGACGGGCTCAGGGCACACAGCACTTGTTAGCTCCAGCTTAACTGGAGATGGCTGAGTGTCCTTTTGTTTGTCCTGTTCTCGGTGTTTTTCAGCTTGGAATAATGTGTTCAAGGCCAGGTCCCCCTGCTCTAGGGGAAGATGTCTTTGCCCATGACAGGTAGTTGGAACTAGATGATCTTTAAGGTCCCTTCCAAATCCTCTGGCTCACTAAGAGAAGTGCAAAGAAGACACCTGGCTCCTGCAAGGCAGTCTCTGAGTAGAGGAATGGAGACACTGGCCATGGTGAAGAGGTGACTGTAACAGGAAGATGGTGAATGTAAAGCCCCAGAAGGTTCCTTGCATCCCAGTTTTCTACATAACTTCATTCATGTATCTATGATTTAATAAAAAAAATAATTTCCCCAAGTGCTGTGTGGAAGCTCAGTGTGATGATATGATCCACATTTCCCTAACCAAAACCAGATGGAGAAACCTGATCAGAGGACACAGAACACCTGTGCTGCTCCACAGTGACCCAGGCAGTGGTGAAGCCATGGGTTACCTCCACTCATATTCCCAGTGTGGAGTGGTGTGAGTCAGGGATGGCAGCTCCTGTTCCATCCCGATAATCTCCCAAAAATAGGGGCAGGATTCATGTAGGTGGCTGAGCTGGACTCAGTGTGACATACATGAAAATAAAACCAGTTTCCCACTAGTTGGTGTTGGCTCTTGTGCCCAGTAATCCTCTCCTTCTCCAGGGAACCACAAACACACTCAGGATCAACCTCTTCAGCGAGGGTGTGTTTGATTTTGTGTCTCCTCTGACAACATTGGCACTGGTTAACGGGAGATATCTTTTTACTTCTTGGAGATACTTTCAGTGTCTTGGCCAGGAAGCAAAGTAGAGATAAGATGTTGATTTGTGTTCTGCTTCCTCTTTGGATTTGTCTTCACTACTCTTGGGAGGGACTTGTCTGACCTTGGTGTTTTAATTTTGCTTATCTTTTTTGATCCCTTCAGTGTCTTTGACCTGAAATGCCTGGTTACAGAATAACTAAACATTCAGAGTTGTTGGTTTTTTTCTTTCCATGTACAAAAGCAGAGTTCAAATGCAGCAGGAAAGCCAGATTTTATTTTTCCTTTTTTTTTGGTGAAACAATCAGATAGTTGCTTCCATTCTGAAAAAATCCGTATCAAAATAAATCTTCAGTTAAAATTCACACAGACTGTGTCCAAGGCATAACACTGAACAACAGGCATAATCTGTTTGAACTGTGCAGTTGTATCAGAGCCGAGGATGAATTACTTGGGACCAAGTGTACTGGAGGGAATTTAAGTCCACCTCATAAATTCATTGCAAATGAAACATTAATTACTTCATGTGTAAGTCTGGCAAAAGCCCAGCACGGAGTTACAGTATTTCCTGGAGCCTTAAGTACTGCCAGAAGTGAGAATCCATCTCCAGGGTCTAAATCCTGGAGGAGCTGCAGGTGAAGCTCCACATGTGGTGTTGATGGCACATTCAGTGCCTGGATCCAATACCTGGAAATTAACACTGAGATTTAAGCAGATGAATTCTGGGTTTAACTCCCATCTTTTGGGTGGCATTTGGGCCACCCAGGCACACACAGTATATCCCTGGCCTTTCTGAATAAAATGGTGATAAACCCAGGGCTTCATCCAAGACCTCAGAGAACTGGTATTTGCTGTCACCACACAGGATTTCTCCTTCCAGCGACTGCACTCATCACCTCTGGAAATCATGGGATATTATGTGGTCAAATTTTTCAGGGTCTGAGCTAAGGGCTGAAATTACACACTGTGCTGAGCACTGCTTCCTCTCATTTGGGGGCCTGATACCTGTAAGTGCCTGTAATCACTTGGTTATTGTGCAATGATTAATTGTTCCCTGTTCCTGATAAGACACACTGCTCACCTTCCCTCCTCCCCATCAGTTTTCCAAGAAGAACCATGCTGAGAGCTTTAACCTCTTCTCAAGCAGAAGCCATGCTTTCATCCTTGCTGCCCTGTTGTTCATATTTTTATTTATTTTGCTGCTCTCTTGTTTATATTGTTATTTATTTTTACTATATCCTTTCATCCATGCACTAAGGCAGTTGGAATTGAAGAGTGTGCTGCATGTGACTGAACTGAGGATTTTCATGGGACTCTTAAATTAATAGAAAATTATAAGGTTTTTGGAGCAATTGATTTTTACATACTGATTAGGAATACTGATTACCTCAGTGTTTGGTAGGATATTCTCATTTTCTCAGGGTGCAGAAATGGAAGAACCTCAGTTAGGATGGCCTGGCTCATTTTTTTTAACAGGTAACAGCACTTTCTCATGAGTTTTCCTGTGTTTCTACCACTGGAAATGGTGGCATCTTCAATGACTGAGAGAAGAAAATCCTAATGATAGGCAAACATGAAAAAGTGAATGAATATATGCAGCATCGCTTAGTATGGCACAAAATCTCACTTCCCTTACTGATCCTTCCCTTGTGTATCCAATATAAAATTCTATTATCCATTTTCCAAGTAATTTACATGTTTTCACTGGCATATAGGAAATGTTTCCAGATTCCCACACTCCATGCTGCAGAAATTCCTAGTGTCACAGATTGTAGGATAGACTGTGATTTAGATGTGCACAGAACTTGTGTGTGTGATTTACATTAAAAGCTACGCAAATAAAACATCTTCCCATGGGGGCAAAGAACGTTCTTAGCAGAACGATAAAATATTTTCATACTTATGTTATGGGAGAAGACAGCACTTTAAGTGGTGATTCTGACCCCATAGTTTACAAGAAAACATTCTTTAAGTTATTGTCACTGTTAAAGCGAAGCTGTCCATGGAGGCAGACACTGAAATCAGCTTTTCAAGTGCTGTGGGAGCAGCGGCTGCAGGGTCAACACCCTGATGTTTTTCCACATTATTTTTACACTGATGCAGACAATTCATGGTTGGGGACATGGTGCTACAGCCACGGGTGACACTGATCAGGAGCACCTCAGCTGGAGCTGTCAGAATATCACAACTCCCACCACCTCAATCCAAGGTCACAGAATCACAGAATTGTTCATCTAGTCCACCCCCCCTGCCAAGGCAGGGTCACCTGGAGCAGGTGACACAGGAATGTGTCCAGAAGGGTTTGGAATGTCTCCAGAGAGGGAGATTCCACACCCTCCCTGAGCAGCTGTTCCAGTGCTCCACTACCCTCAACATGAGCAAGTTCTTCCTCACGTTGAGGTGGAACTTCTTGTGTTTTAGTTTATGGTCACTGGTCCTCATCCTGTCGCTGGGCAACACTGAAAAGTGTCTGGCAGCATCCTCTTGATGGTGCCTTTCAGATATCTATATGCATTATATAAATGCATATAAATTTGAGATATTTATATGCANAGGGGCCGCCCTGGCGGGTCCTGTTCTTCGGCACCGACCGCTTCGCTGTCACCGCCCTGCGAGCCCTCAGGGCCGCCGGGTACCGCCCCGGGAGCCGGGCAGAGGGGCTGCAGGGGACACGGGGCTCTGAGGGGGGCCGGGGCCTGGAGAAGAGGTGGGAGGGTGGGAGGACGGGGTGGTGAGAGGGGGCAGGCGGGCTGTGAGGGGGAAACAGCCTGACACACCCTGAGGGGACACGGCTGTGGAGGGTGAGGGGAGGGGTGGGCGCTGAGGAATGGGAAATGAGGGCTGGTGATGGGGCTCAGGAGTCGTTGGGGGACGAGGTGGGATCGGGCGGGAAGGACTGTGGGGTTGGGCAGAGGATTGTAGGGAAGAGAGGAGGGAAGAACCCTGAGGGTGGGAGAAGAGGCCGTGGCGGCGTTAATTGCCCACAGAGACTGGGGGGTTAGTGAGGGGTCTGAGGTTGAAAGGAGGAGGGCGGAGTGGTGAGGGGGCTGAGGATACGGTCAGGGAAGGGGGAGCAAGGAGGGGATGGGAGGTGGAGCAGCAGGTGCTGTGGGAGGGCACAAGGAGGGTTAGAGGTGACCCAACCCTCGCCTCTGCCTTGCTCTGCCTGCGCAAGGCCTTCAACTCCTTGTCCACACCAGGGAGCCCAGCGGGGGCTCGCTCGTGTCGCGGCTGGAGGTGGTGACCCTGCCCTCCCGCCGGCCCGCGGACCTGCCCGTGGGGGTTTGTGCCCGGGAGCTGCAGCTGCCCGTGCACGAGTGGCCGCACACAGGACCCAGGGGACAGTTCGATGTGGGTGTGGTGGCCTCTTTCGGGCGGCTCCTGAGCCAGGACCTTATTCTGCAGTTCCCATAGTAAGTGTGTTGGCAGGTTGTCACTGCTTCGTTGTCAAAGCTGGACTCTTTGTGAGTCAGCACCTGTGATTTGTAGCAGGTGAGGTCACCTTCCTCCCTGGGTTCATCTGTTCAGCTTGAGCCCTGCCATGGGGAGGGTCACTGCCCTTTGACACCTTGGTGTAAATTCATGTAAATATACAGCAGAATGTGTTTGTCCTTATTCCTCACATCCCTCTTCCTATGCTCGCTGAGAAACTAAAGTTTCATAGTGTGACTTTTAAGTGTATATTTAATCCAGTAACACTTCAGAAGGTCTGAGCAGGGTCTGCACACTCATTTACATACATTTCAGGCCGTGTTCCTGTTCTAACTTGTAAATACTCCATTTCAGTGGTATTCTGAATGTCCATCCCAGCTGCCTGCCACGGTGGCGTGGCCCTGCACCCATAGTCCACACAGTGCTCCATGGTGACAAGGTGACTGGGGTGACAATTATGGAAATAAGACCAAAAAGGTGGGTTTTTGACATGTTTTACAAACAACTCACTGCTTCTGGTGCATCTCAGGATGTTCAACCATCACCACTAAAGTAATTATTTAACTCATCCTCTGTAATTGCTATTTTTTAGCGTGTGTTTGATGTTAAAATTTGAAACACTTAGAAATGTTCATCTGACCATATGAAATTTACCACAATTAACAGTATTTTAGTGAGTGTGTAGTTTGCACTCTAGGCCTGTTCTCTACTTGTTAACATCACTACAGGGAGCAGACAGAGAACAGTCACACAGCAGTGTCAATAGGTTTGGTAGGACAGGACAAAAAAGATCTCATTTTCAGACTTCACAGTCTCCTGTAACCTCTTGTAAATGAACAGAGGACAAGCAGTTGCCTGTCTGGGCATGAGAGAGATGATATGCTTTAGTTTCAGCCCAAACTCTGGCTTAAAAGGCTTGTGAAAACACATTATCATAGTTTTCTCTTTTAGATGCTTGTCTGATTATAGATCTGAGGAAGGTGCAAAACAAATTCCCTCTGAATACTTTAGGTTGTTTCTTCTGAGATCTCATCTTTTGAACTGTAAATTGTATGTTCATGTCAGCCTCAGCTTGCTGAGGTGAATCTTGCTGCCAAGACAGAGCTGATACTCTTCTCACTGTGCTGTTCTTGTGAACCAAACATTATCTGATAACGTGAAATGACGTGTAAAAAATACTTTTAGGGGGGAAAAAAGGGTAATTAGTAACTGAGATAATGTATTGAATGCAGACTTCTGAGCTGCTAATTGAGGTTTAGCTTCTCCTCTGGTAAACTCCTGTGTTTTTTGCTCTTAGGTTTGATGTAGGTCCAATTGTTAAGCAGGAAGAGGTTGCTGTTCCTCCCCGCTGCACAGCACAGGAGCTGGAAGGGATGTTGGCAAAGATGGGTGCAAACATGGTAAAGTCCTGCCAGCTGTGTCACTTCTGACTGGGACTTTGCTTTTGACACATATAAACAGAATTCTTTTTAATCTTGTGCTGATCTGGCTGCAACTCTTAAAGAGGAGAGGGATCTGAAACTCTGTGAGCACTTTGCCTTGCTAAGAGTTGGGGGGTTTGGGGTCAGCTCTCAGTTCCTGTGTTACTGTTCTGCTTCTATTTACTGAAGAACTCAAAAGCCACGTGTGGGTACAGTGCAGGTTCTTCTTTCACTGTGTATCTACTTTTTTCATCTTAATAATCAGCTTTTGACCAGTTCTGGAATTAATATCAGAAAGGAGATCATCCATCAAAAACACTTGTGTTTTTTTATTGTGATTCAGTGGGAAGGATGCCTTTTTTTGTTTGTGTGTATGATACAAGTCTTACATACTTTTTATACACTGACCCCATTTTCTGAAAGCTCACAAGAAAGTTTCACTGTTGAAAAATTAAGTTTTACTTTGTTATTGCTTAAACTATTTGGCTAATACTCTACAAAATTTAATTTTGCAGCTGTTGGCAGTTTTGAAAAACTTGCCTGAAAGTCTGAAAAATAAAAAAGAGCAGCCAAAAGAAGGGGTAACATTTGGTAGGTACACATCCTATTTAATGTGTTCTGTTCATTTTTTCTTTTATCAGCTGGAAAACTAAGTTTCCTGCTGTGCTGGGTTGTATTTTTTTTAGATTCCTTTCTCAGTATGGTCTCTTCACTGCTTTCTCTGGCTTAAAAAAGTCATGCAGAGGGGAAAAAATGCTTCAGGAATCTTCAGACTTGCTACATTAAGTTTATTTTTTCACACTTGCTTGTACAATATCAAAATCTCTGGTGAGGTCACAAAATCTGAGTTTGTTATTCTTCATGGTTGTAATAAAATACAAATAATCCAAGTTGAGGTTTTTCAGAAAGTCTGTTCTCCAGTTGTTGCCTGAGGTACCTACAGCTGGATGTAAACCTGCCATTGGTCAGGATAAACGAGGGTTTAAAACAGGATAAAGTAATACAGCTGTTTGTTTTAAAAAAAAAATCAAAACAAAATAAGTCTTTTAATTTCTCTTTGTCCCCCCCCAGCTCCAAAAATCTCTATATCAAAAAGTTGTATAAAATGGGAGGAGCAAACAGCAGCACAAATAATTCAACTGCATCGTGCAATAGGAAGTATGGTAAGACCGTGGGGTTTTTTGGAACCCTGTTATGTGCTCCTACATGGCTGAGTTTGGTGTAGATACTTTAACTAATGACTTAACCTCAAGTTTAGTTATTTTAGCACTTGTTTTCAAATCCTGGTAATTTAGCACTAGAGGTGAAATTAATGACATTGCCTGGAAGTTGTGAAAATATTCTCATTGTGTCCTCTGCTTCTGTTTCCAGTTTCCTTTGCAGACGCTCTGGAATGGCACTACTGTGAAACTTACGGATTTTGTGGAAGCGGATGACATCCCTGGTTTTGATGGTATTCACTTTTAATCTATTGGGTTAAATTTGATAACCATTTTCTGTAGGAATCCGAGCACCATGTGGGCTGAAGGGTGTGCCAGAGCAAACAGGGTGAATATTCATGGATCAGATGTGGAGCAGTGCCAGAGTGACTGTTCTGATTCTCCTTGCTCATTTGGTTATAATAAGACACAGAATACAATAAAATATTGTTTGACTTAAGATATTATTGTGACTCAAGATCGTTATCATGCTTCAAAGAGATTCAAGTGGTTCAAACTTTTTCTGTACTTGTTGGCATAAAAATGCAAGATGATCTTACTTTCCTTTTAGATCAAAAACTAAATGACTGTGGAGCTGTTCCTGGTTCACTGCTGTTCCATAAAGTGTCTCAGACATTGATAGTTCGATGCAAGGTAGGGGTTTTTTGGACTTTTAAACCTGATGACATTAAATAAAATGTGTTCTTTAAACCAGTCTATGAGAGGTAAAGATAATTTTAAAACATGGAAGGAGCTTATGCCATTTTTTGCTTGTTTTTATTTCTAGGAGGGCTGGATTGGAATCAAAACAGTTGTATTAAGGAAGAAGCTTACAGCAGTTGACTTCTACAATGGATATATGCACTCTTGGTTCCAGCAGAATTCACAAACTGCTCATCAGGAATGCAGATTTCAAACACTCAGACTTAGCACAGCAAAAAAGAACTCTGAAAGAGAGGGGAATGTTGGCACAGGATATAAAAAAATAGATGTACTTTAAAATGTCTGTAAGTTAATATAAAATATTTCAAAGCCCACCTGTAACATTCAGCTCAACGAGTTTCCTCCCAGAGTGTTTGCTCTTAGTGCCATCTGTGTGTTTTCATCATGGGTTCCTGATGATACTCCTTTCTCCATCAAGGAGGAGAATCTTTGAACACTGAAAATGATGAATAAATCCCTGTTTCCACTGTTGAGAAATAAATTATTTTTATACAACGTTTTCAATTTCCTTTTGAGGTCTTTTGGTATAATTTTCTTCAGGTATAAGTTTTGCACACTTACTTTAATCTGGAAATACTAAAATCCAGTGCTTGTCTAATTCAGAGTTTAGTGCTCACTGAGACTTAGACTGTCTACTCTAGTTTTCTTATGGATCTAAAATTCCCTTTGTATCCCCACACTGGGATGAATAACTTTGCTGGGAAGATCTAGAGAACCTTTTCCTGTCCATGATGATTTTCTTCCTTTTCCTTTCTGTTCTCCTGTCCTAGGACACATCTCATTCAGTATTTGTGTGCCATTCATCCAGAAAGCTTACATTTTTCTATGATACTTTCTCCACAATGAGGAGTTAATCTAATCCAAGCTTTTCCTCATGTTGCCTTATGCTTGATGACATGTATGAGAAGAATATTTCACGTGAAGAACCCCAAAACTGGTGACTTTAAAACTTTCTTGTCTTAGAAGTAAAGTAGCACTGTGAGGATAAGAACAAAATAAAGCCTGGCAACATCTTAGGAGCTGCTTTCATGTTATTTGCTCAACCTTGTCCTGTTTTTTTTTCTGAGTTCTGCTGAAGTAAAAGCAAAAAATCTCGAAAAATGCGTTACATCACAAGGATTAAAATGTTTCTGTAGCAGCATCTGTTAAAGCAGATGCTGTGGTGTTTTTCTTTAATTGCCATTGGTCCAACGATTAATCTGCCTCTGACAGGTTTTCCAAAACACACGGCCCTCCAAGAAATCCAAGACTATGAATCAGAGTCAAAAACTGGAAACAGCAGCAAGGTGGAAATCAGGCTCCTGTGGAGAATTCCTGTTGTCTGTGACCACAGCCTTGCTGCAGTTTGTGCTGCAGAAGTTCTAAATCAGGCAAGTTTTATTTCCAGGCAAATGATGTATTTTTGTGGTTTGCTCCTACCTGCTCCTTGCAAGTGGCAGTCGTGGAGTCATTTTGCTTTTCCTGTGTTTGGATCAGTCTGTGAAAGGTTAGTTTTTGCCTTATGCCAGTAGAGGGGTAGGTGGTTGAGTGAGTTGTTTGTGGTTTTGGAGAAGGTGGGTGGTTTGGGGAGTCTTCCGGGTTTTGCTGCATCCCTGATCTCAACTGCCTGGCTGCTTGCCTTGTGTTTTCCCTGCTGGAAAATGGATTTGGGCTCGTGAACAGTGAGGTGTGACTACCACAGGAAGAACAGTGTCAAAACTGGAGGCAAAAAAGTACAGGTTAAAAGTTTTTAGATAACCAACCTCTTAAATCAACAACTTTGTTCCTGGGAATGATTTGAGGAAAATTCTTTAAAAGCTCTTTAACTCCTTTGTGCATCCTGTGTTGTCAGTTTTAGGTCGTGCCTCGTGTGAGACCTATTGCTGTCTGTCATTGCTGGCAGGCAGTAATTATCCATGAAAAAGCATCAGGGAAGTTTCCCAGCGTTCTGGGGAAGTTCGAGGTGGCATGTGCCCAGAATCCCTGTAGATGGAGCTCGCTGCATCTCTTTTGGCAAAAACCAAGGTCAGCTGGACAGAAGATGGTGAAAATCCGGTACAGAACGTCTTCAGTTAGTTACTTAATAGCAAATAATGTCTAAACCATATTGCAGCCGGGATACCTGTACTTGTAACTTTATCTTTTGATCTGTGCAGAGTTTGCTTTAAGGCTCCTCCTGCTTTCTACAGAAGAGGTTATAAAAGATTAGACAGTTCTGTGTCTCTTAACAGTTTATTTCTTAGCTTTGAATATGTACAACTTTACCCCATATGTTTTATGGTGCAAAAGAAGGTTAATTTATTTTTTTTTAATGGAGGAAATCTTTGGCATGCTATTTTTGGCATGGCAGAGAAGCTTTAGAGGGAATTGGTGTTCCCCAGGCAGCTGTTAGCCAAAATGTCTCTTTGGAAACTTTGCTTTCACCTGGCTCTGCAGGGATTTAACTCAGTAGGTAATGAAAATCTGATTATTTTTGCAGAACAGACAAAACAAGAACGGGGCATTCACTGATGAGGTGTGGAATAGCATGTCAGGGTTGACTCTGGAACCTAAGACACAGTGATTCAATCCACAGGACTACTGCTGAGGTCGAGTACATCCACCCTGGCCACTGGAAAGGGATCCTAGCAAAATAAAACATCTGTCCTCTCAGAGGAGAGAGGGAAAGCAGCAGAGGTATTCATAGACCCAGCATCTGCCATGGCTCAGTTTAACATCACTGTGGCCAAATTGCTGGCAGAACTGCAAAATGTTTGGGCACCAGAAAGGCTCTGGTGTTGGATAGGGATGATTTCATCCTGGATTTCAAATAAATGTTACAGGGAGTGATATTTCCTAGGATGCTGGTGACTCACAGCTAGGTGCATCTCTTTGATGTTCCACGACCTTACTACTCCCTCTGCTTCCTAGGAAACCTTTTTATTCCCGTTTTCTGAATAAATTACAAACAAACAAAAAGTGTAAGTGACTAATCAGAGGAATAATTGAGTCTTTTTATAAAGTTGCTTGCAAAATCCCCAAATAATTTGAAGGTTGAGGCTAGACAAGAATAACTCTGCTTTTGTTTATCCTAGCTGCTGACATCCTTATAGCTTCTGGGAAGCAGTAGTTTCCTTTTTTAAAAACAGGAGGAGGGATAGGTCACTGGTTTTATCCAAGAGCTGGAAACTAAGTGACCTTAATGGAAGATGCTTTGCCATTAGCAACAACCTGCTGACGTTCAGGAGCCAGGTCTCCTGCTTCAGCCTGTTCCTCAAGGTTGGTGGTCCAAAGGCTAAGGCCGAGGGAGGAGCTGATTCCCAGCCTTCCTGCATTCCTCCAGCTGATGCTCTCCTTTGATATGTGGGAGTGTGGGTTATGTTTCAGGTTGCAGAAAGGACATTGCCATGCACTGACCATAAACACAAGCTGGAGAAGTCAGAACTGACATTTAACTGTAGCATTAAACTGATGTGAGTGGGAGATGCCAGGAACTTTTAGTTAAGTTTTAGTTAGCTTTGGTCCTATATAAACTTAATATATTTGGCATGATGGCTCATCAGTAAAGGCAAAATGTTAGCACTGACTGGTACTTGTGGGACCAAGGGTGTTTTCTGTTGGTAGTGCTTAAGCACCCGTGTTTAAAACCTCTCTGTCTTGCTCTGTATCCAAAACACTCTGCCAGCAGCCTTGGAGAGCTCAGGGACTCAGTGAGTGCACAGATTAGTTTGTTCCTCCAAGTCAGCACTAAGCTGCAGAGGGGAACAGTTGGGGGAAACTTGGAGAGCTTCTGGCTGTGCTGGGCTGTAGGGCTGTGACCCATTTCAGTGCTGTTAAACAGACATTTCTCCCCAGAAGGAAGAGCCCTGTACTCTGCTGTGTTTGACTGGTGAGCCCACATGCAGCACAGGGATCATCTCCTGAGCCTGCTTCCATTCACTTATCTGCTGGGTTGTCCTGTAGAAGTCATTTGTGTTACTTCACCCTCAAAGTGATGAAACTAAGTTTGGGATTTGGCTGTCTATCCGCAGAGGAGGAGGGGAGAGAGGGAAGAGACATTTCTCTGTGCAAGCCAAGAGCTCTGTGGGAAGGTCCAGGCTAATGCTCCCCACTGGCTGCTTTGGCTCTGGCTTGTGCCAAGCCCTTGCAGCAGACTAGACACAAAAGAAAATACACAGAGTCTAAATTCATTGGTATGAAGAGGATGTGCCAGAGTATTCCACAGCTTTTCTTCTTCTGCTTCTCTTTGATAACTGTCAATTTGCATAAAAACATGGAATATTAAGGGAGGTTTTTTACCTCTTTAAGCATAATTCAGGCTGCCCTATGTCAGACATGAGAACCTGTTCTGAAGCTTCCTAAATGCTGTGGAAAGATTCCCCATGCCCTTGATGAGCTGATGGCAGCATAGACCTAGAACTGGTTTAATATCTGTAGGAGGGAATTGGGTAGAAGGGAGGAATCAATGCTGGAGTGTGTGTTTGAATTCCAGTTTGCATCCAGTAGCACTGTCTACATATTTGTAATCTCTGTCAGTGGGAATTTTGGTGTCAGAAGCACTGAAATCAGCCAGCAGACTTGTCTGCACCCCAAAAATTTATTGCCAGTGTTTGGTAGTAAACAAACATGGGATGTCTCCTATAGTGGTGAGGTCCTTGATTTTGCTCTAGAAGTAGTGAGGGAAATTTAATAGGTCACTTGGAGAGAGATCACTGAGTTCTTCTGTGGCCAGCTGTACCTAAGAGCAGCTTCTTGCTCAGCAGCATCCTGCTGCTGAGTCTGAGGGACATCTGTCTTATCCTGGTCTCTTCACTCAGCCCTGCTCTATGTTGCCTGGTTTCCTATAATCCTTAAAGCATGGGTTCCCAGCCCTCTTTTCCCTCCATCTTGTTTCATTCCTTAATTCATCCCTGCCCAGACCCGCTGCTCTGCTTCCAGCACTGCTGTGACTCTCTACATCTCAATCTGGGAAGAGATTCCCTGCCTCCAGGGTGCCATGGCCAAACTCTGGACCTGGAGGAGCACCAGACACCCACCAAACCCCTCACCCATACCCAGGATCGGTCTGACATTGATGAAGCTGTGACCTGTTTATGAACAGAAAGGTGAAATCCTGCAGGTTATTCTTTGCTCAGCTCTATATGAGGTTTATTTACTTGGGCATTTCAAACACAAAAGGGACACAGTGTTGTCGAAGTTACAAAATTACTTTTTTTATTACCCTACCCTATCATAGAGCGTGGATTTTCTTGTCAAACAGTGCAAGAAGCAAGAGAAAATTCTAGCTTTATCCATGTGGAGCCTACAAATCCACATGGCTTCTCCATGCTATTGAGCATATGAGTTCTTAGAAATGCAGCTGCCGATGGTTTAGCTTGAATACAGTCATTCTAAAACAAGCTAGAAATAAATAAAATACTTACATTTCAAGTACGAAACCTTGCAGTTGAATTCAGTATGAGGAAATCAGTTTATTCCTTTTCATGTTACCAACTACTGTACAGGTACTTGGGCTGGCAAAGTCTGCAGATGCAGAACAGAAGAATGTTTTATGTACATGACTTAATTGAATCATGTGTTTAGTTTTCCCTTTAGGCTATCATGTGAAGCTGTTTAATGTCAGGCAGAAAGAAGATTTTTATGGATGCATTTAATAAGACACGAACTCGCTACCACTGCTGGCCCCCAATTTTCACCTGATGTCTTTCTGGTGGGGAAAAAAAAAATGGCACCTTAATTATGTTTCACAAATAATGACACCTACCAGCTTTCAATTAGATTATTAGCAGGTTGATGTTACTTTCAAATCATATTTAACTGAGCATGAGTGACTTTACCAATGCTCCTACAGAGCTCTAGGAGTTGAGACGTTGACCTCTCATGGGGATCCTGCCTTGGTTGTTTCGGCGGGTTGCAGGCGGCCTCCGGTAAGCGGGGCTCTGCCCTGGCGGCACCAGTACAGACTGCTGGCCCGAGTTCCTCTGAGACTGGAAGATGCTTTGCTCCGTTGCGCTCCTCTCGGAACAGGTGAAAGTCAACCCCACACCAACATTGCTCTTCATGATTCTGGAGGTGCCATCGGAGGTGCCATCAAAACACCTGCCCAGGGCGATTTCCTTGGCGATCCTCGGGTCTTGGTCAGTGACGGTGTAGATGCCGTAGTTGTGTCCCAGCGGGTCGAGGGGTGCCAGCATTGTGTACTCGCTGGTGTCGTTGTTGGTGGCCATGGGGAGGTGGTTCACCAGGTACTCGTGGAGCATGCTGTTGACGCTCACCCGGCGGCAGTTGCCTTGCGGCACCACTTTGACGAGCGTGCGGTCCACGCGGTCTTGGTCGAAGAGCATGCCACTGCACTTGAACTCCAGGCAGGCTGCTGACACTCCGGGCTGCTCGGAGTCACGGATGCTGCGGACGTCCCTGATCCCATAGAGTTTGCCAATGGTACGTGGGTGCGTCCCGCCCATGTTACGGGATCTTACGTTCACCTCTTGGGGCCCGTTGATTTTTACTTTAATGTAGCAGGCCCTAAATTCCATGGGCTTGGGCCACCATGCAAGGTAGTCATCAGTCCAGCTCATGAGGTCATCTTCGCTGAAGGGAACGGTGTTGAAGTCATACCGGTCTCCCTCTATCCTGTAGAACCTGAAGTGAGCAGCGCTGTGAGGAGCTTCCTCGCATTCACTGAGGTTTTCGTAGGCATAAATAGGGCCATTGTTCTCTTCTGGGGAATTAGGGCTTGGCTTGGCCATGTTAATGCTGAATGCTGTTTTCTTAATGTTGGGGTCCTCATGGTCTGTTCTCCTGTAGTTGAGCTTGTTGAGGTACGGCTGTGGGACCCCAATAGCTGTAGGGCTGAGTTTGGGAGCAGAGGGCACAGCTTCGAGCTCTTCACCCCCCAAGCTCGCCAAGATATAAGCTCCGTAGGCCTCAGGGTTTTGCTCATCACAGAAGGCAGGCACACAGGCACCATTGGGACCAGTGACCACACTGTCAAAACGGCCCCATGCTCTGGGGTTGGAGGAGAACCCTGGTTCTGGCTCCATATTTATAATAGAAATCACAACCCCTTGGATCTGCTCGCTCTGCAGAAATCTCTCACTTCTGTAGGCTCGGATTTTGACGTAGCACCGTCTGCTCTCTGGGACATCCAGGTTAAAAAGCCGCCTTTCTTTGATCTCCATGTTCCCAACCAAAAATGTTCTCTGTTCCCTTCTGCGCCGCCTGCTTTTCTCAATGTTGAAGTCCCCTTCTTCCTCCCACAACCCAGTCTCTGGGTTCAGGGACCAAAGCTTCATCTCTTGCAGGTGCTCTGGCATCTTGACCTGAGCAGCATCCAAATGAACCTTCACCTCTTCTGCATTGAGGGACTCAGTGCCCTGTTCATCAGTGAAGTCCACGGAAAACATGCCGTACGTGCGGAGCGGAAATACATCTCCTTCCTCGTCTACAAAGTTCAGGTCACTTTGTGTCACAGGGGCTGTTGAGATATTTCTTGGGTCCAAAAATGTCACGCTGGCTTTCACTTTGCCTCTGTAGGCCTCTCCATTTTTCCTATAAAATGCATTGGGAGGAATTTCTAGTTCAGCAATTGGTTCATCTTCTTCCATTTCTCCCAAAGAAATCACGTTGGTTTCAGTGGATTCCAGCGTAACAGGGGGTTTCTTTCTCAGTAGCTTGATCTCATGAAACACAGCACCTCCATTTTCCTTGAAGGGCAGAACTTTTGTTGTGTTCACAAACTTCTGCAGCCGATCCACAAAAGTTAGAACCAGCCTCTCCATGTCTGCTGGGACATGGACAGAGAAGGTTCCCTTGTAGCCAGTCATACTCACTCTCTTGTTTCCCATGTAGATGTGGCCAAACCTCAGTGGCTCTCCATTGTCTGCTGCTGTGGCTCTGCCTCGAACCATTATTTTGGTCTCAGTGCATTTTTTGCAGCCACATTCCACGATGACTTTAGTGGGGAGTGTGTACCCGTCACAGGAGATGTCCCTGGTTTCCATCTTGGATACCCCACAACAGTAGGAGACATTGTCCTTACACCGGAGTCCCTTATCCAGCTTCCCCACACAGGTCTTTGCTGGGCACTTGCCCACGTCGTAGTAAAAGGAGTCTGTTGCTTTTTGGAAGCAGTCGTGAGGAAGTCGGATGAGGTGGCTTTGGGGCTGGGGGTCACAGGCTGCATCTTCTCTTCCTGTTGAATAGGATTTCTTAATGAGCAGCATGAAATGATTGTACAGCCATTCTTATATGGTCTGAAACCCGCCAAGCTAAAAATTGCTTCTAATAACAGTGGAGTGTTTGCAGGATTTTGGTCAGCTGAATTCA
>VYZS01100506.1:34098-45852 GCA_013400695.1 Neodrepanis coruscans | reverse complement strand
AGCACCAGACAGCATGGTAAGATAGTAGTGTATATGAATGCTCTAAATGTCTACATTAAGACCTGTTTCATTGCATCCATGTGAACAGTCCTGGAGTATTTTAAATTAACATGATAGAAGGAGATCTAGTAATGCAGTACCATTTTTGGAACCTGAGTCTACGTACTTCTGATTTTCTATTGAGAACGGATATTTTGCGAAAGTAAATTTTCAGAAACAATGCTGATTGAAGCAAGTTGCCTTGCCCCAGCAACAGACCTTTTAGTGCACATCTTACAAATTTGTTGCTGATTTTTCTGGACAAGTTTAATTTCATCCTTAAGGGAGTGAATCAGCAATAATCAGTGCGAGTCTTGTGGGTGCATGGCAGGAATACAGCTGAAACAGCAGCACTGCCTGCTTTGAGATTTGTGGAAGACTTAATATGCAGGCTGGCTGCCAGCTCTTTCAAAGAAAACTGAGAAAGAGACAGCAACTTATTGTTGAGCAACTTATTGTTGAGCTTTTTCAGTATTTACATTAGTTTATAGTTACTGTAAAAACAAAACCCATACATATTGTACATATATTGTACATATTTCTTTGTACAAAAAATTACTGAAATAAACAAGATGGATCCTAAACAGCTTGAAAAATGAAAATGGCTTCTACTCTGTCCAGATTTTGGCATCCTCTAAATATTATGTTGTTAATGGTTTCAAAGTGACTTAGTTGCACAGGTCCTATTTTTAGAAGGCAGACTGTAACCAAGTCTTCTGGAGAATCAGAGGAACTTAAGATCTGTTTGTTCAGTGCTTGATTTTTGTTTTTCAGTGTCCAGGCCAAACAGTTTAGAGAGCAGTAGGAACGCTTCCAGCAATAGTTCACCTCTCAATTTGAAAGGTAAAGCTTTTTCGTGCTGAGTTTTGACAAACAGGAAATGAATTTCCATGAAACTGTATGCAAAATGCTATTTTCTTTCCATTTAATTTTGAATACTGTTGTTTTGAAATTGTAATGACTATGCAATCTGGGTATGGCTGTCCTGGGAGTCAAAACTGTTGGCAAGAAGTAGTTTTCTAAGATTGATTCTGGCAAGGGCTGGCTTTTAAAGCTGGCAATCTAGTTTTGCTTTAGTCTGACTGGCATCCGTATTGTGGGAAGTACCAGGCCACTCTTAGACTGTTTACAGCAACAGGTCTCTGTGGTTCTTACTCTGTACACAGCTTGGGCATGGAATCAGTATGGTCTGGAGATTTGCTTATGCCAAAATTGTGCATCCTTGAAGGATGCCAGGAGACCTGTGGAAAAATCTGCTTTTTGCTTTCCTGCTGCCACGTTCTGCCTTTCAGATAATATAGGCAAAACAGCGAGATCTTCTTGTGATGTAGAGGTTGTTAAGAGGCTGGTAGTTCTATCTGTGTTATTCCTTGGAGAAGTTACTGTGCTTGTTTAACATAGAGGCTCAAAGTATGTGCTGTAACACGTTTACAAGTCCTGATTTTTCAAAGTTATGATTGCCTTGAGTTCTGGGAGAAATAAGGTAAAAAAATGTCATGCAGTCTGTGTGGAAATGGCCCTGGATAATAAAGTTTCTACCTCAGTGATAAATCTACTGAAATGAGAGCAGAGCAGTGTCATTAATGAAAGTTATGCTTCTTCTCAGGTTCCTTAGACCATATCCATAGTAGAACTGAGAGCCTCAGCAGTGAAGATACGGTGCTAAGCAGAGAGGCAGCAGCCTTGCTCCGAGATGCCTATCCCCTTCACTCTGTTTCTGCCATCTTAAGCCCTAGCAGCAGGCAAGAGCCCTCTTCCCACCGGAATGGTTTGATTTCTTATGATAAACCGCAGAAGAGTAATCCATCTCAGTCTTATGCAGGCAGGCAACGGTCTGCCTCACCTGGCAGCGAGATGGTAACTTTGGAAGAGTTCTTGGAAGAGAGCAACAGGCTGTCTCCACCAAGTGTAAGTAAATACAGCTAGATAGCCCATTTCAGATGTCAAAAAACTGTTCAGAGCTGGTTCAGGAGGATGAGGACATAGAGAAACAAGGAAAGACAAGACAATATTTGTTCATGCACGTGGATACTACCAAATCTTGCAAAATGAACGAACCAGTTTAAATTACTAAGGCAAGCTTAATTTTCACATAGCATTCTGCTAATTTAGTATATGTCATGCAGATGATTCACTGCAAGCACTATGTGTTGGACTTCTGGGCATTTTACTAGCAAATGCTTGTGATCAAGGTTTTGTGTTACATCATCAGTTCTCAGCTCCAGGTGTTTTTATTTATGAACTGGTATGTCTTCTCCATAATTTTCAGCTGCTAAATCTGTAACTAGGAGTGAAACTTAAAATATTTTTCAATTGAAGTGCAAAATACGTGGTTGTTAAAAGCATCTCTTAATATGAAAATATCATATGGGCATATAAGAGAGAATATTTTTCTTGTCAAGGAAGTTCTCAATACTTTCATCATGCTGTGTGTTTGTGTGTCGACTGGCACTGCCCTGTTGGTTTAGTAATTGCAAGAACATGTCACTAAAGTGGTTTGTTCAGAAACAAAGTGTTTGTTTTCTTGATGGCATTTGTTTCATGTCTCAGACATGCGGTACAGTAGTGAGGCAGTGCAGTATTGAAACATGTTAATATCTTAAGAACAATTGATAGTGTAGGTGAACAGATATTTGTTTCATAAGTGCTTCCGTAAAAGCATTGAAATCAACGTGGCTGTACTATTTTATGGCATCAGTAAATTTTGGTGCTTGAATTTTCAGAGCAATGTTTAAATATACCTCCTACTTCCTCATTATCCTAAGTACAATTCCTAGCTTATAGAGATGTTTAAAATTTTTATTTTTGTGTGTGTCTGTAACCACCTGACCATGTCTCGATTTTCATTCTTTCTGTCATCCTTGTTCCTTTTCAGCATCGGCGCAGTTTAAATGAGAGTGAAATGATTTCCTTGCACCAGTTTCTGTCAGAAGCTGATGCACTGTATCCCTCTTGCTACTCCCTATGTCCTTCCATTCGTCAGGAACACTCGCAGTCACTTGAATCGCTCCTCAGTCATTCATGTCCTGACAGCGTGAGGCACAGAACAGGCAGGGGAAATAGGAGATCTGCTTCACTGTATATCCCCAGGGTATCCATTGTTCTTGTTATGGAGGCAACAGCACTTACCACAGCTTTTGCTAGCTTATTAATACCTATAGAAACACACTGTAACTCTTAGTTGTTATTTTAAAGGCTGCCAGATCACTTGCATTAATTGCTCACAAAGTATTTCCAGTGCTTTTCATGCATATGCGCGTTTTTGGAGGACTAGTCATTCTGCAATGTTAATGTGCGTAACAGCTGTTTAAAATGAAGTTAAAAATAACCCTCATGCTTAACACTTAGTTCAGCATAGAGATCTTCACGTTGCACTATTACCATTGATAGTGTTCACTTCTGGAAAATTAGTTTTTTGGCTGGAAGAAATATTTGGAAAAGTAGTGAAGCGACTATATTAAGCTTTAACGTACTTTGTATAGAACAGTAAAGAAATAAATTTCATGATCTCATTCAGCACAATTTTTATGAAGACAGCATGTCCCTTAACTGTCTGGGTATGCCTTATACTAATAGTCCAGTGGCAGCTGATCAGACATCTATCACCATTTTTGGATTGCTTGGACCATCCCCATGAAATATTAATCTNTATTGAAACATGTTAATATCTTAAGAACAATTGATAGTGTAGGTGAACAGATATTTGTTTCATAAGTGCTTCCGTAAAAGCATTGAAATCAACGTGGCTGTACTATTTTATGGCATCAGTAAATTTTGGTGCTTGAATTTTCAGAGCAATGTTTAAATATACCTCCTACTTCCTCATTATCCTAAGTACAATTCCTAGCTTATAGAGATGTTTAAAATTTTTATTTTTGTGTGTGTCTGTAACCACCTGACCATGTCTCGATTTTCATTCTTTCTGTCATCCTTGTTCCTTTTCAGCATCGGCGCAGTTTAAATGAGAGTGAAATGATTTCCTTGCACCAGTTTCTGTCAGAAGCTGATGCACTGTATCCCTCTTGCTACTCCCTATGTCCTTCCATTCGTCAGGAACACTCGCAGTCACTTGAATCGCTCCTCAGTCATTCATGTCCTGACAGCGTGAGGCACAGAACAGGCAGGGGAAATAGGAGATCTGCTTCACTGTATATCCCCAGGGTATCCATTGTTCTTGTTATGGAGGCAACAGCACTTACCACAGCTTTTGCTAGCTTATTAATACCTATAGAAACACACTGTAACTCTTAGTTGTTATTTTAAAGGCTGCCAGATCACTTGCATTAATTGCTCACAAAGTATTTCCAGTGCTTTTCATGCATATGCGCGTTTTTGGAGGACTAGTCATTCTGCAATGTTAATGTGCGTAACAGCTGTTTAAAATGAAGTTAAAAATAACCCTCATGCTTAACACTTAGTTCAGCATAGAGATCTTCACGTTGCACTATTACCATTGATAGTGTTCACTTCTGGAAAATTAGTTTTTTGGCTGGAAGAAATATTTGGAAAAGTAGTGAAGCGACTATATTAAGCTTTAACGTACTTTGTATAGAACAGTAAAGAAATAAATTTCATGATCTCATTCAGCACAATTTTTATGAAGACAGCATGTCCCTTAACTGTCTGGGTATGCCTTATACTAATAGTCCAGTGGCAGCTGATCAGACATCTATCACCATTTTTGGATTGCTTGGACCATCCCCATGAAATATTAATCTTTTTTTTTTTTTACTGCCAGATTAATTGTCTGACTTGAAATTTGAAAGTTTATTGTGGGCAATCATATCTCCATTTTTGTAATGATTTTTTGTACATTATGTTGTATACACAGCTTTCAATATACAATATAGTACATTCACTGGAAGATATGTGGGGAATCAATTTAGAAGGAATGAAACTTTCTTATAATGCTAGCACATCTCCCCAAGGTATTGTTTCCTGCTATATTGCTGAAGTTATAGTAGAGAGTTATCTAGATGAACTGTATTCTGGAAGATGACAGACATCATTGATATCTACTGATACCAAAGGCTGATGTCATTATTATGATATTGATGTTACAGTGACAGTGGCTAATGGGAAAGGAGGCAGAACAACTTCTGTCCAGCTTGCAAGTGAAATGAAAATTGTAAAAATTATGACAATTAACCTGGCAAACAAGGCTGTCATGAGCTCTTTATGATAAGCATGTTATTCCTTGATTTGGATTTACACCCATTTTAAACACGTATCTCTTCTGTTCCCCACTTTAAATACAAAATCTATGGTTGTGTTTGGCTTCAATTAAGTGGGAAGAAAGATTATGTGAACACAAAGTCCTGCATATTTCTTTAAACAAAAAGTATTGTAATTAATGTGACATGTATTTTCTCACACCAGGACACCTCAAGTAACAGAGATGACTTGCTCAGCGATTATTTTAGGAAACCAAATGAGCCTTCAGCTGCTGGGAACTTGTTGGTTCAGCCATCCAGGAAGGAGGCTGCTAAGATGCCCATTAGTCTTGTTGCTCCAGTTGTGAAGATGACCATTGCCAATGAAGAAGGAAGAACAGCTAAGCCTGGAAATTACATGAAGCCAAATCTCAGACAAGTTGAACCTACTCTAGCAAACTCCCAGGGGTCCCTTAAGCTTCATCACACACAACAGCACCAGCCTGCCAGTGGGGTGCGACAGATGACACAGCCTCAGCAGCCTGGAGCCACAAGCAGGAGGAGTACGTCCCTGAGCAGGGCATTTAGTTTAGCCTCTGCAGACCTCCTCAGAGCCACTGGCCCGGAGACTTACAGGCAGGAGAGCGCTCAGAAGTCAGCAGCAGAGCTGCATGGGGGCAAGGATGCTGTCAGTCAGACCACTAGGGCTTGTTTGCCAGCGAGCTCTCAGGCAACGTTGAGAGAGAGACCACAGTCTGCAAAGGCAGCAGGTTCCTTGCACGGTGTCGATTCCCGCTGTCGGCAGCTCGATGCAAGGCGCCTTTCCCTGGCCCCACCAAAAGATGAGAGGCCGCACTCCTTCCATCAGTTCTCTGCCTCACCCACTGCATCCACCAGCAGTCTGAATGTCCAACAGCAAGAGCTTGCGAACCCTGGTCAACACTCCTCATGTGCATCACAAACTCCCTTGAAAGTCAAACCCAAGCCAACCCCTCGTGCTGAGGAGGTGGCCACAATGGCCCCTGCCAGGGTGGTCTCCAGCAGCACTGAGGGAAATACTTCCATAGGGCAAGGCCAGGGTGATGCCCTACTTACTAAGTGCCAGGGTAAGTTGCTAGAAAGCAGCAGTGGAGCTGTAGAGGAGCCCATGAGAGGAAGCAGCTCCAACAGCACCCCTGGATCTTCTGACCCCCAGGGGGATCAGCAGACAGTTTGGTATGAGTATGGCTGTGTGTAATCCACAGATCCAGCTATAGTATGTCTTTGCTATGGCTGACGTCCAGGTAGCATTTATCTAGACACTGTCAGGTCTTAAAAGGCATCACCTGCATGCTGCTCTGAGTGTTCTCTGGGTACTGTTTTCTAGTTATACAAAGTACTTCAGAGAAGCAAGGAGCAAAACCCCAGCCCTTCTTTTGACACTGTTGTGCCTAAAAATGAAGTGAAAGCCTGACCTAATCTCACAATAGACTTGGCATCTGATTCTCAGAGATGCTGAGCTTTCCCCACTGCAGGAGAAGCTTTTCAGGGTCCTTTGTCATTGCTGCACTGTACATTCTTTCTACCTGCATTAAAGAAAAGTTTCATAGGTTGTGTGTGTCCTAAACACAGCCCCACCATTGATAAATAATTTAAACATACTTAAAAGGTTGTATAAAAGCCAAACTTCTCCTTCAAAAACAGGACCAAATGCTTGGCTTAAGTAGTGTAAAGATAAAGTTGGAAAGCAAAAGTGTGTGACTTTAGCCATGGATCTCGTGAAATCAATTCTTTTTGCCACAGCCACATGTTATAGAGGTATTGTGTAGACTTGAACCATCACATTTTGACCTTCCCCACTGAGACTATGGAAACACAGAGGCCAGCATAATAACCCCACTGCCTTCGTTGTAGCTGCAGCTCAGTGGACCCTTGACTCTGCAAGCAGAGTGGTGCTGCCTTTTGAAACTTGTTATACCTTTTATACAAACACTGGAACTAATGCAGCCTTTCAGGGGAGATGCCATTTCAATTGCAAAGGTGGCATCTAGTGTACAAAAGTGTGTTGTAAGTATGTATATAAGAAGCTCAAGTACTGTATAGGAATGCTGTGTAAATTGTATTATTACATCCTTGTGTGCATGACAGCCCACATCCTAAGTGGTATGTGGGATTTTGTCTACTAGAAATCCTTGTTCACGTCTCCAAGAACTTTTCTCAGTATAGAAAGCAACGTAATTTTGTATACATGTGAAAGAAATATACTTTTAAAGATCTATTTATGTGCAAAGAAGTTCCTCGTATGTTTCTGTCCAGAGTGTCATCACCTGCTTATGTATATATGATCAAATATGTTATCTTTAATTCCATGTTTGTAAAGCTGTTTTTCTTGCAATAGACTAAGTCCTTAAAAAAAACTCGAACAACTTGTTTTGCTGGTTATGATTTAATTTAGTAAAAGCTAAAACTGATTTATTTGATGTTTTTGTTATCTAATATGTAGCAATCCCATTCTGGAAACTACAAAATTGTTTATAATAAAGATCAAATAAAATAGATTGATGTTGTACTTTTTTTCTTGGGAAAATAAAAACCTCAAATCTATGATTCATACTGCTGCTGGACATCTGTCTGCAGTAGCTCTTTGTAAGCCTCAGTATTGATTTACATTTCTGTTTTTATAATATTGCCATGGAAGGTGCATCAGAAACTTTTTCATTTAATTGTAGTCTTCTTACTGAAGACTTTAGGAGGTTGATTATGCAAATTAAGTGACTTGCGGGTCACTGTAGAATCAGACCATTATCTAATGGTCTTATGGTTTTATGTTTCTCTGACCACTTCAGACAAAGCCAAATATGGTGTCACTTTTGACCAAGCTTGCACTTTGTGCAATGTTTTGTGCTTAACTCTCAGAATGCCTTATAAAAGTGAGAAATTACTCATCTTTCAACATGAAGGAAAGGTACTTTCTGCCTTCTCTGCTATTTAAATTGCAAACCATAGCTTTGCAACAAATTTAAAATTATGTGCTATATGGCAATTTTAGAACATACTGAGTGGTTTTGGTAAACTGAAATATTTCTTCCAGAAATTCGCTCTCAAAATAGATTCTTGGCCAGAATGGATTCTTCTACTAAAGGTTTAAGCCTGGTGTTTCTACTTTGTTTCAGCTCCTTTTTGGAGGGCATGTACAGACTGGACTGCTGAAGAAGCAATCTGTGAATTCTCAGTTACTGTAGATCTGCTTTTGCTATAAATACTTGCCCAATGGCACACCGGAATTGTCAGTTTCTGAGTTATTTACCTTCTCAGTTCTAGCGTGTTTGAATGAAAAGATACTAAATACTTGCCTAGGACCATTCAGGTGCAGGATAATTTTAAATACAGAGGTTATACCGTGGAAGAGCTCTTGAATCACACAGTGCTGTGGTGCTTCAGCCTTCCTGGGAGTGCTACAGAAAGTTTTGGTGTAGGTGGTTACCCTGCTATGGCAGGTGCAGTTGATTTGCAGTCTGCTCAGTTCATCAACTCTCCTTTGACATGCACGGTGGCTCCCAGGCTGCATCATTGGATAAGGAATAAAGTGGGTGGGAGAAGGTCTGCCCACAGCTGCAGGGCTGCCGTGCTTTGTCTTTCTGAGGTGCCTGAAGCAGTTCCCTGGTAAGATAAAATGTTTTGATGTGTGAGAGAACACGGGGAAGAAGTCGGTTGTGTTTAGAGAGAGTAGTTGGTAAATCCTCCTGCCTTTATGCTGGTGGAGCTGGGCAGGTAGAGGTGGTGTGAGACACCAGCTTGATTGAGGTGGCAGGTGCTGATGGGGAAGGTTTTCCTGTGTTGGAAAGGGATGTGGCAGAGCTGTCAGACCATTTCTTGATTCGTTCAAGAAGTGAAAGTGAACTAGCAGGTGTTTCAGTTTGTACAGCTTTGAAGGCTACTGAGACCTGTTGTGCATGGGCAGGCAGCCAGGCTGGGCTGTGGGGAGTGCAGCCATGGACCACTGCCTGTTGGATACCAGGGAAAGGGGACCCTTCAGGAGCCCTAGGCTTCAGCACACTGGCTGTTCCCAGCTCTGCATGTCAAAGGGCTGTAGGATTTCCTGAAGTGGAGGGAAGGTTGCTAAGTAGTGCTGTCAGTGGTTCTGGGTGCAACTCTTTGAGTAACGCCATTTAATGATGAGAATGCCTCAGTTTTTATATGTGGCTCAATAATTCTGTAGATTGTGTTTTCTATTAAATGACAGATTTTTCAACAGGATCCCATCCTAAGGACTTAGCTAATTTTCCAGTAGGTTTCCAAGAAAGCCAAGGGGCTGTGCCTTTGGCAACACTGAAGTCAGTGAAGCTGTTTGACATGAGGAAGCAAATGTTACTTAAAATTGCATGTGCTGCATGATGATGGTGTTGTTTGTTTGAAGTAAAATAAATGGCTGGTGTGGAAATTGCTTCTAGGGAGCTGTGTGCTCTGCAGTGACAGAGTATCTCCTTACCAAAAAATCTGACCCTTTACAGAGATTTCATGTCATGGAAACTTTTTTCCTATTAGATATTCTTCAGCTGTTCCTCAAATTTTAGACCCATTTGCAAAACAAACAGACCTTTTCTGGTTTCAGTTGAGTTCAGAACATAAAATCTTCAAAAGAAGAATTAAAAAATAGAATTGACTTCTTTTTTTCCTGTAATGAGGGAAGTTCCAAGTGTTAAATAGTTAAGTGTAAAAATAGCTATTGCTTAGCTTAGAAAAATGGTGCATCAGGAAACATCATGTGGTTGGAAATTATTTCTGATGGTCCAGATGTTTGAGGACATATTAGTTCAGCCACAGGTAAATGATTTTAAGACAGAACATGGAAGAAATACTCCAGAAATGGTTAGTTCATGGGAAGGGATTACAACCTGGATGTTAAATTGATGTAAACAGATCAACACTTTTTTTTTTTTTTTCTGGTAAAACATGAATCCAGCTGGGCTGGGAGCATTTGAATTGTGATTTGCATTTTTAGATGAAAGGGGGATGGGGTGTGGAATCAGTTGTAGATTTCATCAAAAAATTTTATCCTGAAAATTGCTTCTCTGCCCATCAGAATTATGCAATATCAGATCCTAGCAGCATTGGAGGTGTTCAAGGCAAGGTGGAAAACTTGGGAATGTTTTTACAAATCACCAGTACCAGGCAGAATTAACCTGACCTAACAATGCAGAGTGAAATAGTTCAGTTACTAAAAATAACAAGTGAAGTTGTCATTATGAAGGGTTGCTATACTGGGGAATTAGACTGGGCTGTAAAAGTTTATCTTGAATGCTGGTACTAGAGGCTGCCCTAAGAACTAAGAGAGAATGGCTTCACCTGGAAAAGGGTAAAAAACCCCCATGATTTAAGAGGGGATTGACAGTTTTAAGTGAATGGGAAAAGCTACAGCAATTTTTGCAAAACTAAATAGTGTTCTTCCAGTCAAAAGGATTTTTTTCAAAAGCATGGAGAAACAGTAGAAAGTTATGAGCTGCTGTTCAAGAGCTTCTCACATGGGAAAGTCCTTGAAAGGCTAACCTGCATCCTAAAGACTGAAATACGAGTTGATGAAGTGAGATAAAAAGTTGAGGTTTGTTCATATTTGGAGGATTGTGAGGAATCCCACCGAAGAGTAACAAGGATGAGTGGGGGACCCCAGTGCCAGGCTATTTGTGCTTATCCCAGCTGAAACACGGAAGAGACTGTTTATTGACTGTTGGGGGTTTTAGGATATAGTGATAGGGAATCAAAATTGGATTTTTACTGACATCAGGATGATGAAAATGCCTTTATTCCACAGAAACTAGGAATGTATTCCCTTGCCATTTCAGATATCTCTTAGTAAAACTATCCCATTCTTGTTAAACCTGTGAAAAATGCTTTCTTCACCTTTGCAAGAGAATTTTTTTTTCTCTAGTTGTTCAAAACTTGGACTTGCATGTGTGGGCACTGTGAGCTCATAAAATACCTAATCCACAAATATGTGTGTTTTAGAGCTGCTGGTTACCTGAGGATCAGCTGCAGTATCTCAGCTTCTATAGAGATGGAAAACTCCCAATCAGTTTGAGAGTGCTCCTGTAGGGCCCTTTTGGCTGTTTGTAAGTGAAAGCAGAAGAAATTATGCAAATCAGGGAAATGTCTGTGCAAGGAAAATCTCGGAAATTTATTTAAAACTGCAATCCTCTAAACAAGGATTGCTTGCTCACAGAAGTGGAAAAGTGTGTCAGAATTCAGGGAGCATCTGGATGATGCTCTTCATCATACAGTTGAGCATTAGGTTGTTCTGCAAAGAGCAGGGAGTTGGACTCAATAATCCTTATGGATCTCTTCTAACCCAACATTCTAAGGTTCTGTAAAAAGGCAGATGGAGAAAACAGGCAGGCACAAACTATATGGGATAGACCTTGTATAAATTTAGTTAAGATTTAACTAAAAATAAGCTGAAGTTGCTAAACTTCAATTTCCTCAGTCTTTTGAGCTTGTTACACCTTTTTTGTTCCATAAGTAAATGATACAAAGGGGTAGAATGCTTTAGAAGGCTGTATTAACAGCATCATGTAAGCAGGACTGTACT
>VYZS01100503.1:14808-72618 GCA_013400695.1 Neodrepanis coruscans | reverse complement strand
AATTTTTGGTAAAACCACCACAAGATAAAAGGAAGTACTAAATAGGAAACCCAGAAGATGTTTTTCCCTTCCCTGTGCACAGCCAAGAAGGAACACCAGCATTCAGTTGAGAAGCTAAGGCCAAGTCTGGTTGGAAGATTGAGCAGCTATATTGTCACCCCATGCCATGTCCTATAGCACGTCACACAAGGCAGTGACAGACCAGTGGATGCATTCCCCAGCAGCCATGTCCTCACTCTGTCCTCTAGGAAAGACACAGCTAAGAGAAAATATACAGCGAGAGAGAACATGTTTGGGAACATGTGCAGTGCAGCTCCCCCATGACATAGGTATGTGATATTGTCCTCCAAGAAAAGGAAGAGAAGCAGTCTATGAAGAACAGCAGGTGGCATTTGCTAATGAGTTGTTCTTAACTGGGCATAAACCAACTGATTACAGCCTTTTGTTTAACAAGTTAGCATTTTACCATGCCATTTTCTAGTAGTAAGACAAGATCCATAGTCTCCTAGAAATGGGCAGAAAGGCCCTTCAAATTGTGTCCCACCCATAACTAAAGGTGGGCTCTCAATTGCTGAGGTTATGCTTAAAATAGTGAGAATGCGTTTTCATGAAGAATGCTTACCAGTGTCTTCAAGACAACTCAAGGTTTGAATACCATATCTATTCCCCATCTCTGTCACTGCTTTGCCTTGTGAATTTGGATAAATCAACTTTGCAAAATAATGGTGATAAAATAATTGCCTACCACAATGTGGTGGTTTCAGACTTCAATGATTACTTAGTCCCTGTCAGATAAATATGCAACTTATTGTGAATGGGAGAGGGAAGTTTTTCAGAGGGGCATGGGTTAATGCTATAAAGCTCTCTGAGAGCCCTGCGTGATTAATTAGCACAAGATGAAGAAGTGGAATATGGCAGAGCTAAGAGGAGATTTGTACCTGAGGGCTCTCTATTGGCTGATGAACAAGAAGATCAGAAAGGCCAGATGTAACCATTACAAATGCGATTGTACTTAGAATGTCAGAAATTTCCAAAACGGGCAGAAAGGCCATTGTATTCTAAATAGTGCTCAAATGCCATGTCACTCAAGAAGCCCTGCATGTATTCTTCTGATCATGTAGGCACATCAATGGCCTCTCTGTTGGGTCATGTTTCCTAAGGGGTCTACTTCAGTTCTAGAGCATGCTATTTGCCTTGGAAAGCCTTGGGGGGCCAGCAGTTTGCTCTATCAACCCATCAGCCATATCTGCTGTGTGCATCTCTTCCTTGGGATGGGATAGTTAGTGCTGTGGCTGAATGCACTTTTTGGTATCAAGTTCTAGTTGAAAAACTTTCCCTCTGAAGGCAGCAAATTCAGTGTCCTGTCTGCAAACAACTTTAGGAGCGTAAAAGCACACAGTGCACAGAAAAAACTCCCAGAGGGCATATTGTATAACATAACACAGAGCAGAGACACCTAAGCAAGCTCTAACTATATAAACCTTGGTCATAATGCAGTCTAGGGAAAGAGCTTGGTCTTGACTCTGGGCAAATGGACTCACCTGAGACGAAAGCTTCAGCTTTTTCACCCTAGGTCTGAGGACAGCCTTCACCTCAGCTTTCTCCAGTCTGGCTTTCTATGCCTGTCTCTTACTCTAAATCTCTGACACTTAGGTACCTGGTACCCCTGGCTGTGCTATCTTCCCCTCACAGTCTCTCCCTTAAAGGGTTGCTCCTTGTATTATCTGTGGTCGCTTCCTTTTTGCTCTGTTCCCAAACACCAGGTCTATTCTTGGAATGTCCGGCTAGAGTGCTTGTATTGACGTCAAAATTACTCAACAGTTATTGTCAGGAAGAACTTGATTTGCATTTGAATAGGGTGCCTTTTTAATGTCGCAGAAGTAAGATGCTGTTGGGGACAATGTTTGGAAAGAATCCCCAAGGTAAATGTAAGGAGGTAAGTTGCATGCGCATCTCTTCTTCTGTATGGAGTAGAAGAATATGGCTGCTTTCTTCTGAAACCCCGTTTCTATACTTTGTCCTCAGGGCCTGACAGAGAGGCCACAGTTCTGCTCTGGCTTCCTGCAGGGGAGAAACTGCAGAGCTGACAGGCCCCTCTTGGAAATATTGAGGGAAATGTGAACCAGTTCCTCATGGATATTCCTGAGGAGGAGAAGTAAAAAGATTTAATGGGGATTTTCCTGTAAATTAAGTGACATGCATCATTCTCTCTTTTGCCACCAAAAACTGGGTTTGGATGCACCTTGGTCACTCCATCTCCCAGAATGGTTCCCCAGGCAAATGTCAGGCTGAGGATCTGGAGCTCTGAGCAGTAGAACCACTCTTTCAAGTCTCAAATCAGTGATTGTGAAGTCTCCTCAGCCTTTCACATGTCTGAAGAGGTGGTGTTATGTCCCTTGCTCTTTGCTGTGTGGCCAGTGCCTCAGATGAAATCTTAACACCATGATCTTTTCTGTGCATGAATGTTAAGATAGTCAATTCTCAGCATTTGGTGAATCTAATGAATGCAAGTCATAACTTAAAGCTTGCTAGCTGAAAGAAATTGCTTCATGGAAAACACTAACTTAACTCATGGGACAGGATTGCAAGCTTTATCAAATCAAGCATTTTTTAATTACATTTCTGTCTAGGTTTTACTGTATTTGTACAGCTGGATGTCCAATGCTTTTGTCTGTGTCCATGATGTTAAGCAGAAAATTTCTCACCAGCTAGAAACTGAAATACTCTTTCCCTATCAGCAGTACGGAACTCAGTGCTGTTCTGCTGCTGCCAGTTCCCTGTGAAGTAGGCTGCGCATTAATCACGAAGTAGTCTAAGTTGTGAGGGACCCACAAGGATCATCAAGGCCAGCACTTAAGTGAATGGTCCATAGAGATATCAAACCCACAACTTTGGCATTATTAGCACCATGCTTCAACCAACTGAGCTAATCTCAGGGTGTGCAGATATGCTCTCATATGGTGAAAAGAATTACGGGAACACACAGGGTTACACGAATTAATATCACCTGACTAGTAGCCTGGGCTTTAGTCTAACTAGTATGAGAAGTTTCTGACATGTGGAACTCGAATGGATTCTGCTCTTCTGCAGGGGCAGGTGTATCCTGGAAGTCACCCAGACAGCTCTGGTGCATGGTATTCTTGTTCTTAAGCAGCTGTGGCAGTAGAGGTTGGGCCTTTGGCTCTTGCATGATCACTTGATCCTGCTGTGCCTCATTTCCCCACCTCTGAGATGAGACGATGCTTCTGCCTTTCTTTAGAAGGACCTGTGAGGATTCTTGGACACAAGTTAATAGATGCCTTGTAAGTACATATGGTCAAAAGAAAGCACCTTCAGGTGGTACCTGTGTAGCTGTGTGCAGCCTGAGATGGTACAGACAGCTTTACCCAGAAAGCAAGCAAGCTGCTGAGAAACTCTTCAGACCTGTCCTAGGGCTCTGCATCCTCCCCAGACATTCAGCTCCAAGGGTCTCCCTTGCTGGGTCTGCCCAGATCACATTGTTGAGATAACTAGGCTTGACTCTCCTATTCCAGGTCTTCCTTGCTCCTCACCCAGCCCACTTCAGCAATGTACTCAGGGCAATGAGCCAAGGTCTTATTTTCTATCATGCTGTTACCAAGAAGGATGTGAAGCTTCCCAAGCTCAGGCTGATTGCATGTTTGTGATGAACAGTGTCCCTGTTTACAGATAAACAGATTACAGTCCCATCCATGTGCTATGCACAGAGCAGTGTGGGCTGGACTGACCTTCTACTGCACCTCCCAGGTCTTCCGCTCACCCGCCTTTCCACTGCTGTATATTGCTATGTCTGTTTTCCCTTCTAAGTGTCTCTGGGGAGGTGAACTTTAAGTCCTGCCTAAACTGTGCAGGACTTGCTGTCAGAATCACTGCCTTGGCCCGTTGTCCAGCCAGACCCTCCAGACAGTGTCCTTGGCCAGCACTGCCTATGAGAGTGGCAGGAGGGTGCCTGTGGCAGAGGGAAGACCAGTGCACTCACATGAGCACAGGACTTTGAATTGCAGACGCCAGTGCAGGCCTATGAGGGACATCAACATCAATGTCACCATTCAATTAAGAGACAAGAGTCAATCAGCCTGGCTGCTCACAGCAGCTGCTCCTTTGAAAGTCCCTCTGGCCTGAACAGCAGGGACACATGCCAGGGGGACAAGCAGCAAGCAGCGTCTGTGCTCTAAGGGAGCACCCTTCCTCTGGTGTCAGGAAGCTGCCAATAACTTGTATGTGACTGAGAACACTGCCGTGCTCTGAGACACCAGGCCACCCAAATGTCTTTGCTAGCCTTCCATGCAATCTCTAGGTTAACTACTAGTTGACTAGATGCCTTCAAGGCAGCTTAGTAAGGAAAATCCCTGTGGCAGGGGAAGAAGAGCATATTCCCAGCTAAAACCTCCATGCTCATCTTGCAGGGAAAGGATCCCAAAATGCTCGTGAAGAACGCATCTGACTGGCTAGACTCAGCTGCCACTTGAAGTATCTCTACAATCCTGTGCAAAATGCACACAGCTCCCTGACCAATCCCAACTCTAATGCCTGTTTTTCTAATCCATACTGTGTCAGCAGCTGCAGACACTGGGTGATGAGACATTGCTGTGTATCTGGGAAACATTTGCTGCTTGCTAAACTGGAGCCTCTTGTTTTATTGCAGGCAAGAGACTTCTCATCCCTAACCTCTTCCTGTACTTTTGCTTGGTAGCTGTATGTTACATACACACAGCACAGAGCTGTCAGACTAACCACACATGATATATTACCACCTTTAATAGTAAGATGTAACTCCAGCTCAGTTTTAGTTGTAGGAAGTAGACACATCCCATCCCAAAGGCAGAACAAGGCATGCCTCACCCCTCCACAATCAGCAGCAGGCGGATGGCGTGAGCACCCTGACTCATGGTTTGGAGATAGAGATAGGAACTGAGCCTAAATTCAGTTTAGCTCACGCAGCTGGGCTGTGGCAGGCTTGATGTGACACTACTGTGAGGAAGCTGACACCCAGGCTTGAGGGGAAAGTCACATTTTTGGGCCCCCAGGGATGTCCAAAGGGGCATCACTGGGGGAAGTCTTGGTGCAGCTTATACTGGCACTGGCACTGGCACTGGCAGGGAAATCCAGGCAGCCAGTTTCCTCGGCTATGTATGGTACTTTGCATGCTAGGACAGCTGAGAGGCCTGACCAGGTGAAAACCAGCAGGATGGCACTGGAGAAGGAGAAGACAATAGAATGAGCATCCAAGGAGGACCATAATTGGGTGAGGGATGTACACTGACATTTCCCATGCTCAGGGAGAAACCAAGAGAGGCGCCAATTCCTCTGCAGCTGCTAATCCCCAGTGCATTTCCCATACCTTCCCAAATAGTATTGCAAATGTGAGTTTGGTAATTGAGAGGTTTAATGTAATGTACCAAAGCAATCAAATTCAGCAAATCTCAGAAAATAATACGTTGCATTGTTTTGCTTAGGAATGTGAAGCTAGCACTCAAGAGAGACTTCAAAACATTGCAAGAATTTTTTTTACCTATGGTTTGCTAGCTCAGTGTTGGCCAGATCACTTGCCTATCAAAAGCCTAAGACTACTGGCAAGCCAGTGAAATTGTATTAACTGTATTAATCCACCTGAACATCTTGTTCAATGTAAGTCAGAATATCAAAACCCAGTTATTTGCTTACTGATTGCTAGTGTGAATCAGTTAGTCTGAGCTCATTTGAATGACTAGAATAATGGTTGCATGAAAACAGAGTATTAGACATGAAGGAAAAGAAGTAATCTACTGGCTATGCCATTTTATACCAGTTGAACATGTAACTCAGAACTCTGGAAGTGACAAGGATAAACATTCTGCAGAATAATTAATTGATATAGAGAAGTCTGTAGACTTTCAAATATCTTCTGGGAACATTGCCAAAAACATTGCATTGAAGACTAATGCCTATACCAGGCTCTACGTCCCTGCCCTGACAGCTTTTCATGAGGGCTCTGTCAAGACCTGGGTCATTGCTTTTCCTTCTCCAGCACAGATCAGGGTAGGGATTCCCTCAGCTGGTCTTTCTGACTAGCTAATATCTTGGATGATGCTAGGATTTTAACTTTCCAGATTCATGAGGAAGGCTAGCAAATTATTTCTTATGAGCAACAACGAGTGATTTCCTCCATCCTGTGCTCTCTTTCATGAATGTTTTTTAAAATGTGGCCAGCATCTGATCTTTCAGATCAACATTCAGTGTGCTTTTCCTTTAATTTTGCCCAACTCACTCCTTTGCTTCCCACAAGAAAAAAAACTGCACAGAACTCTGAAAAGCAGCTGGATGTGTGTTGCATTCAGCTTTTCTCAGTAATGCTGACTACAGCAGCATTTTCCAGTGTTCATGAGGACAGACAAGCTAGGCTGTGTCCAGCTCTTCTCCAAGTTGCTCCATGAAGCTGAGAGCTGAGGTGGCCAGAGCATGCTTTGTCCCACTCAAAGCCTTCAGTCTCTCCAGTTGCATCTAGGTGTTTTTTAGATTAGTTCATGGGTTAGGGCTTGGGAGGTTGGTGCATTCACCTCATGCAAAGATATGAATCCAAACCTCAGTCCCATGAGACTGTTCTCATTTTTGTACCTGTTCTCATTTTTGTGTTGAGGCAAGAGAAAGAAAAAAAGGAATTTGATTAGTTCTAATTATCTTTTTCCAAAAGTCTCATCTTTTTTCTGGCACAAATGGAAATAATAATAGTTTTCGAATGCACAAGAATGTAAAAAACCCTGTCTTCAGTTCACACCTTGTCACTAGGAAAATTGTGTAACTCTCAGCTTCTTCAGCAGAGCATTACATTTCTGTAATGGCATTATCTATGAGGGTCTCTTGTCTCAATGCTCTCACATTGGTATTACTTTACTCTGTTGAACAGACATTTTTCTACCGTTTTCCTGAGTGCTCCTCCTTGGACTTATTGTTTGACTTCTTTCCTTATATTCACTGAATCCTCTGAGTCCCCCCTGAGTTGCCTCTGCTTTACCTTTGCATTTCAGGAAACCATGTAGACTTACCAAGCTGACACTGACGTTGTCATGCAGGAGGAAGTGTGACACATGATGAGTTCTTGCTGACTTCTTGAAGTGGCTTTAGGTCTTGCAGCAACTAAAAATTGTCATCCAGTCTGATTTGAAATCATTGTCCCAATGTCCTGTCTATCAACCTTTTTCCTAGCAGTTTTCCTGGAGGTTTGAAGTGTTTTGTTCCACTTAAATGTCATCTCCAATTTTGCCATGAGTAAACTGCAGACCCTTCTGAACCCAACTGACTGTGAGCTCTGATAACCTCGAGAGCTGATATAAATTTAATTCAATACATGAATAAGCAGGCTGGGGCCTGCCCACTCCACCTGGAGAACTTCAGCCTAACTCTGCTGTAGGGGTATATTTAGGGAAAGCAGTGATTGACCATACATGATATCCTTCCAGACATACCTGTCCCATCTCTCCAAGTCTCTTTTGTCCCATCTCTCCAAGTCTCTTTTGCCAGGTTGCTCTTAACATCTTCATCTTGGTAATCTGTGTTCCTATTACCAAGCAGGTGTCCCGCTTAGGCATATTACTATTCAGGTTATGCACCTGGCTGTAGGGTTAGTTTCTGAGCTCATTCTTGAAGCTGGCTTTCAGTCTGCCATGTTCAAAATGGCCATTTTCTTGAAAGCTTCATGAAATCTATCTCGGAGTAACCGGATAAAAGCTAGCTCCCCACCCATGATCACCTTGTTGCCTTGGATGTCCCCAATAAATAGGCATAGTGACTGTCTTACCTTCCAATAAATGATAACTTTTTTTCAATTTTTTAATCACAGAAACATTAATTTACTTGTGTGATATCAAGGTCTGATGCTTTCACTTCTGGCTTTGTTGAATAAACAAGGTTTGAATAGGAATGGAGACACTCCCCAGCTCCCAAAGTCGTCTCCATCCCTAGAGGAGATTGTTGCAGGTAGGAACTGTGACCCATACCAATGACCTCATTCTCTAAGAGGCAACACCACCAGAAGCCCTGTGGGAGCACATTGTGCCCAAAAACACAGGTGGTAAAAGAAAGCCCACTCCTGTTGCTGCAAATGCAATGCTTTGGAGAATTCAGCACCTCAACAGTTAACACTGCATGCACAGTTCACAACCTACTGGTACCTTCCAAGTGTGGCTAATCATTCACAGCCCTCCCCAGACCTCCTGCCATCGACATGGCCTTTCTCTTTATAGCTCTGCTAGAGCGTGTTCAAGTTTCTGTCAGAACCAGAAACATGCCACACGCTGCTCTAATCCCTTTAGCAGTGCACAGACACAAGCAGCTCTCCAATAAAAGGGTGAGTGCCACCCCTGAACTTCACTAATTCGTCACAGTCAACAGGATTTTTTCCCTCTCTTTCACAGCACAGCAGTAACTTAACAAGCCTTTGATGTGCAGGCCGGGCCCTGTCGCATCTACAGGCTGATGAAAGTGCTGAGGGCAGCAGTGGACAAGGGATGCTCAGCTATGGAGTGAAAACCAGCTTCCTTCTAAGCTGTCCCTGTCATCCAACAGCAAAAGAAGAAAAGGAAGAAAGAAAAAAAGAAAAGGAAGGGTGAGGAGGAACTGTTTCCCAAACCACCTCATATCATCCCTCCAGGCTCCCCCTAAATGCAGTTTGGGTGCTTCTGTATCCTACAAGGCAAGAGGCCACCTACTTCTCTCCATCTCCATCTTCTGGCAACATGGCAGGGAGTAAAGCGTCCTCAGTCTTCTTCTGTCATCCTGATAAAGCAGCAGGGCCCAGGACTCCCCAGGTCATTGCTCTTAGGTTTACAATTTGTAAACGCTTAGACAGATGGGCCTGGCTAGTTCCACAGAAATGCCATACAGGATACAGCAGGGGCCCTGCTGAGCAACATATTTTTTTCCTCTGTGCCCTGCAAATTGCAGCCAGCAGTGAGTATGAGCAGGTTTTGTTCTTCCTGTGTTTAGGAAATCTCTCTTCCATGGCTGGTGAAGAAAGAAGAGCTGAGTGTGCTTTGGGTATCAGCATGAAGGTGCATGCTCAGTTTGGAGCCACTTCTCAGGCACATGAAATAACGAGGCTTACAGATTCAGACATTCAGTCCCAAAAGGTTCCCAGAAATAGAATGGGGCTGAAGTCCTGCAATAGCTCCCATGATTTGTGTGTGTTTGTGGAAACACATGTTCATCAGCTCTGAGTAATGGATGTGATATCTGTGAGGCCAAGACTACCTTTTATGAGGCCATGCTTGAAACCCCATCTGTGCTACATGCATCAGTCCTGGTGACCCTCATCATCTGCCGGTCTTTGCTGTCTCCTTTCTGCTTGGTAAACCCTTCAGGCTTATACAATTCCTCTCACTTTGCCCATGAGCCTCAGTGATTTTAGGAAGAAGACAGAAAGTGAAGTTCAAGAGCAAATTTTCCAGTGGACTAGGGGGAAAGAACACAAAAAGTGAGAACAGGAACCTCCTTGGATGAAACTGCTACTCTCACACCAGGTCTCAGCTTGCCAGGGTGTCCCTCCTGGGATATTTGGGGCTCCTTACAAATGACAGTATCAATGGATGCTCAACAAATTCGATGGCCCTGCTGTATATATGTGCATCTGCATGTGTGCAAAGGTGTGCCACAGAAGTGGCTGTGAGCCTGTTGGGATATGCACTGAGAGTCTGTGTAGCACCTAGGAAACAGTGGCAAGGGTGGCTTAGGGGACACATGCTGGTTTCTCAGAAACAGCAATGCAAGTTTCATTTTCAAGCACTGTCAAGTCCGTTTTAAGGGTCTAGAAAGAATTGTGCACACACACGCTATGTTTATTAAATGCACATACAGTTAAACACAAGTCAGGATGGCTCTTTTCCTTTCAGGATGGTGACCCTGTTCTAGGGAAACTGATGAAACCCTACAGGAGAGAGATCTGACTCATGAGATCTTCTCATGGAAACTTACTTCCTGGCCTCCTTTTTGCTGTGTACTGAAAATAGGAGATGAACTAAGGCATGGTGGAGGGAAGCTGCAGTAGTATGAGCTCTCTGAAGCACGATAAGCAGTTTTCATTCCTTTAAAACATGTGGTCTTCCAGTATCTACAGTGTTTCCTGCTTCTTCTTTATCCCCTTTGTCCTCCTCACTCCCAGCCCTGCCCAGGGAGCAGCCTGTGGTCTTCGGTCACACATCCATTCAGTAACTTGCTAAGTCCCATCATTTATAATTCTTAGACACACAAGCTGCCACTTTCACATACGGAAATTCCCAAAGGTCAGAGAAGGGAAATGGTTAATTCCTTTTATTCAGTGCCTAACCTCCCCCCTCATCCCCCACTTCCCACCCCCACCCTGTGTGAACAGGAAGCTTGAAAAGGAAAAGCTTTCTGAATTCAGCAGCTGGGAATGGAGGAATCCTGGAACTTTTTGCTGCAGAAGCTCAGAGACAACAATAAAGGTTCCCCACCATCCAAAGAGCAAATATATATACATATATAAAGACTTATCTCTTCAAACAAACACATAGGGGATGGGAGGAGTCAAAATCCCAGCAGACAAGTACTGAATTGGTCACGGCTCTAGCAAGCACTAGGAGATTTGACTGCATCAGAGGGCCAGTAAGTTGGAGAAGCTGGGAAGAAGCCTAGCCAGATGATGCTCATACAGGTGTAATTTACACTTTGCTCATGTCTTGTTTGAACTGCTGAGAGATATGCTTCAGAAAAACTCTCTTTCAAATGCTAAGTGACAAGGGGAATGGTCCTGAAAGTACTGTGCAGGAATATCCCTCTCTTTGTAATACCAGCCTCAGGTACCAACAACTTATATCCCTTTCAGATGGGGAGTTTGGGGTGGCCGAAATCTGAGCTACCTTTGGATTTTTACCAACCTGAGTAGGAAGATGGGAACAAGGATGATTTGCTTAGAAAGTACCAGAGTGCCTGCCAGGACTAACGGGAAGCCAGACTCGTGACCCAAGGAGTTTACTTGCTAATTGAAAGCAGAAGCCTGTTAAAACAACTTTCCAAGAGTCTGGCACTGTAGAGCATATGCCTATGCTTTTGACACTGTGGTAGAAATTCTTAGAGGTCCTTGTGGAGGGTGGAAGGATGCCACAAAGTTTCAATTAGTAATGTGAACAAACAATTGTCTGAGAGGCAAAGATAACAAGCTCGGTCACGTATGCAGCACTGAGGGTGAAAGAAGAATGCATTTGGAATGAATAATTTGGAAAATATCCTTCCACTTTCAGAGCATTTAGCCTCAAATAAGGGTCTTTGAGCTTGATGGTCAAAATGAGCTACTAAAATTACTTCCATGACCTCTCTGTGAGTGTCCCCATGCAACTGTCTGTATACAAGCAGGTGAAACCTCCAAGAGAGATATGAGACCAACCTACAGCTTGACAGGAATGCAGATGCTTCCAGTATAGTTTCACCCTGCAAAGAATGGAGGGTGACTCATATCTGCTGCAACATAGCATGAACCTCAGCACCAAGATCCCTAAACTAACTCAAATATGATCAGTTGTAGGTTTTATCTGAATCTAGATTAAGGTGCTCACAGATTGTAGAATGCCATCAGAGTTATGCAAGCAGGAGCAATATAGCCTGGAAGCTTTACTAAAATTAACTACTGCTTAAAAGGCCTTCTCTAGGCTAGATAGGGTGAGTGCTGCCCATTACAGGAGAGGCAGGGGCCTTGCATTTTATTTCTTTGCACATTCCTTGAACAATCTGTGTCTTTGGAGGAAGGAGACACCTGGAGAGGTGTTATTCCGCAAACTAGAGAGCACAGCCCACCCAATGGTTGCTCTGTTTTTCACAGTGATTTGCTCTTTCACCTTTCAAGATCTCGGGAAAATGAGGAGTATGAAAAGTACCTTTATAGAGCCTTCATGAAGTGTACAGTAAAAAGTAAATGCATGCAACCGTTGCAGCAGCACTTAAGGGTGATGACCACTTCGTCCTCTGAAACACAGGATCCTGCTGTTTCCATGTTTATGAAAGGCTTCCACAACTGGAGGAGGCAGCGGTAAATAAAAGAATGATCCAGTGGTCTAGTTATACCATCCCTCTGCATTTGTAACCCTTATGTATCACTACACCTCCTCAACTATGCAAAGTCATGTTTGTACTCGGCTCATAGTGAAATTCATCATAGTCTTTGGATATTTCCCCTTTTGAACCTTTGGATATTATCTCCTGTTTACAAATCTGCATCACTTGAAGGCTGTCATTGCTAGGACGCGATATAATGATCAGACTCTCAGGCCTGCTGTGTCTCAGGGAACCCCATCTTGGACATCTCCCATGCCAGATAGCCCTGATGCCATCTCTCCCACTACTGACAGAGTAGAAAGGGGCATTGGCAGTGCCTGCTCCCCTCCAGCATGCCCTGATTGGGGTGGCCCCAGGGACTATGGCCAGATGGCATAGCTCAAAGCGATCCCACTCCAGCCCCAAGGCACTGCTGGCACCACACCAGCCTGGATAAGACCATAGTGAGTCCCCTGATCTGAAAGAGCTGTCAGACTGGGAACCAGGAGCACATTTTACCTGGCTGCAAACCCCCTTAATGCAGAAATGTCTCAAGCTTTTCTCCCCATCGCAGCTATTACACCATTTCCTTGTTTCCCTTGCACCAAGCACTAACTGACAGGGACTTGTGGTTACTGGTCTGCATGCTCTTCCATCCCCTTGCCCAGCGCATTGTTTTCTCATCCATCCACACGCCCCGGGTCCACCCATCCATCTGCAGGGTTAGGATCCATAATCTCTGAGGGCAGGCAGTGTCCTGCTGTGTTTAAAGGGGAAATAGTAAATGCTGCCTGAATCACTGTTGATGTAAATACCACATCATATTTGACAACTGCTCTAAGGCAAGGCTTCATTAGTAGTATTTTGTGATCTGACTTTAGGGACTTCTTTCTGAAGTGTTCCTTTTTTATTTTTTTTCCCCCCACTGTCTTGTTTGTAACATCCCCTTTGAACTTGTGACAATAAAATTTCCTTCCCCACTGATTTAGTCCTTTTCCACTTGGCACACGTGGACATTTTCCCTGCTGTTTCTATGGAACCAAAGTCCCCATGAGTCCCTTTTGTTTACTTCCTTGCAAGTAGCTGAGCATCATCAGTGAGGTCAGAGGGAAGGTGCATGGCTCCGGGAATAACAAGAGCGATGCTGCCAACACCAATTGGCTGTTAAATTAACCTGCCTTGACACCTCCCCCATTTTCAGGCTCTCACTTTAAAGGTACCAGGGTTTATATATTTTTACCCACCAACATACTTTCCGATGTCAGCTGGCACACAAAATGGAAGTACCAAAACACTATAAGAAAGTCGTAACATTTGTGTAGTAGCTAAACCATTGAAGATAGGGATGAAAAAGTGCTTCACTTCAGGAACAGATGTGATTGGCTTTGGGATACAGGACTCCTGTTGTGCCCTCTCTGATGCAACATTGTGGCACTGGCCAGTTATACTGGGTCAGCTTGTCTCACCAACACCATTGCTCCACAGAGGCTCACCAAGCCCAAGACCCAGGAGAGCAGCTCATACCTCCTTCACGTACAGACAGTTATTTGGTTTGTGGGAAGGGGGAATATTAAATGGGAATGTTTTCCTGAAGCATCAATGGCCATTGCTGGAAAGGGGATATCACATTTTGGGGACAAATGATTTTATCCCATATTGCAGATATTTTGCTTCAAAAGGATCCTCCCTGCGCAGACAGAAGGTGATGCACAGCCAGGTGGCACCTGGGACAGGAACCCCAAGACTCAGAAGAGATCAGTGGTGCTGGCTGAGCCACATCAGCCACTACCCTCCTGGCTTAAGCTTGATCAATTTTATCCTCGGATTCATCCAGATTCCTGACTAGAAATAGGATTAATATGAGGAAACATGTAATTTCAAATGACTTCTGCCATCTGAAATGAACTGTAATGCTGTCTCAAACCAGACACTGGGAAAGTGTTAAATAGTCAAGTGCATCTCAAAGAAACAGGTGAAGTGAAATTGGCTGGTAGCAGCCTGCAGGGATGATGGTTTCTGCACTGCTGTACCAGGTGGCTGCACAATACCTTGCAATTAGCACCCACCGACCCTCCCCAGGCCTGCTGGCTGCAGGGGACTCCTTACATCAGCTTGGCCCCTTACACAGCAAGATCTTTATTAAACTTTCGAGAGGGATTGTGTGTAGTGTTTCATTGTCTCCCTGTTTGCAATGCTGAACAATGGAGTGGTGCCTGGTTTGCGAATCTGCAAGCAGAAGTGGCTGTTTTACCTGGCTAGTTTTAACCGCTGCTGAAGTTTTTGCAATGTCCTTTTAGGTTTTAGCTCAATTGCTCTCGTTCTTCTCTTCAAACACACCTTAGATCTCATCTCTTCTTGCCTTGAATACAACTGAGATGAGCCTATGCCCATGACAGTCTGGTGCCATGTATTTGGGACATCCTTCCCCTCTCAGATCATCATATATGAGAAGCAGCTTGGATGAAATTAATGACCTAGATATGGAGATGCTTTGAGGAAGACAGTGACCATTGTAAAGGTCCCTGTGCTACCTGTCCTTCACAGATCAAGCTGGGCTGAGATGTGCTGTCTCCCAGGAGGGACATGGGTGTGGGAGCAGATGTGTTGCCACTTCCAGGCTGGGTCCCTGCCTATGGAGGCAGGCTGGCATGGAGCCAGTTTGTCTCCACTGAAGACATTGCCTGGCCTTTTCAATTTGTGTTTCCATTTGAAATATACAAATGTTTGGCAAAATACAGTGAAGAAAGCTAAATAGAAAGTTTCCTTTTGAAAACATTTCTGCTCTTTTTCTTCCTCACCTCCAGCTCTCCTATCCTTCCCTCCATCCTCATTTTTTAAAGTGAAGGGAAAGAGAAATAACTTGAGAGAAAGCAGAACATCCTTTACCCTTCTGACTGCAATGTTGGTAAACACTTTTCATTAAAAATCAGCATAGAAATAGACAGTTGTTTTGACAATAAAGAAAACCCTTATTGTCATGTGTTTTAGTAACACTTGCTCTCCAGGGAAGAAATAGACACATATGGAAATGCTAGTAACTGCTTTTCAGCTCTGCTCCAGGGACTTCTTGCCTGCAGCCATCCATCCCAGGCGCACTCAGCTTCCCACCAACCATGGAAAGCTCCTGAAGGTGGGCAGGGGATGGAGCTCCATACAGGACTTATCAAGGACAGCTATACCAGTGTCATTTTGTTTACAGCCAGCATAAAGAAGGGCAGCTTGCAAGGAAATATGCAGTCTATATCTACAGTGAAGTAGAACCAGAGACATGTTGTGTGTAAATTAGTACAGGAAACTCGAGGTTACTTTAGTCCTTCTGAATCCAAGCTTTGCAGATGTATAAAGGCTGGAGCCTTACCCCGCCAGGCACAGGGGATGAATGTTTCCCTACTCCTCAAGGAAGAGCTGACTAAACCACTGTCTCCAGCCTGCCAAGAGCAAGGTGTGCTGGCAGGGCACTGCCACATACTGATCTCTTCTACCCAGCATGGTTCAGTGTCATGGAGAGGGATCCCACACCTACCAACATGTTTCTCTGAGTTGGCACTCTGGGGTCGTGAGGCTTCTTAGTTTTCAGGGAGAAGCACACCTGTCAGCATTGCAAAACTGAATTTCTTCATGAAGGACTCACTCTTAATAACAAATATCTGGGCAGTGTCCTCCACAGGGGCATGATGGCAGGCATAGTACAGGAGCCTTTATTCCTACAGTCAGTGGGCATGAGAAGGGACGAAGAAAGTGAGTTAGGCCAACACCTGTTGCACACATCAAAATGGTCCTTGAAGTTATTTTACTCATGAATAACAATCCAGTATTTTGGCCTTAATGTTGTCAGCCTGGCCAAAAACTGGGATGCTCAGATGTAACACATCAAGAGGATCCTCATCCAGTGGTCAAGTGCTGCATTGCTGAAAAACAATAAGGAAAATGCAAAAAATAAAAGCTCAACAAAGAGTTGCTGTGGCTGAAGTAGATGAAAAGGAAAGAGAGCATGGGGGTGGGAGGTGGAAAATACCTCTGAAATCTAACCTCCACCAGATCTTCCATACTACACCTGTGCAAAGGGACTCAGTTGGACATAAACTGTGAGGCATCAAATTCATCCAGGTTAACTTCATAAAGACACTGTTCAGTACCTTAAAGTAGTCTGATGATGGAAATAGGAAGCTGCTGAAGAACAGACTAATCGTGTTGCTTTGTATTAGCTCTTGCAAGAATATAGCAATGAAAGACTTTTCACTTCCTGAGTTCCTCAATATACTTCCCCTTACCTAATTTCTTTGTTATGCGAATACAATTTCTGTTCCCATGAACAAAGAGGATGCTTTGTTTTGGTTTCCAAATATTATTGGGAAGGTGAGTTTACAGTTTAATCAGTAATTAAAATCTTGCTGCTGTGATATGGAAATTATTTCTATTTTTCTCCTCATAGTGCCCAAACTCCTACCTGCTGGGTAGAGTGAGAAAAGAGGATAATGTTGGCATTGTTTGGGTGCCTCTGGAGTATAAGGTTTATTTTTAGAAATTACATCACTATTAAAAGACCTAAATCCAAGTGGCTTTCTCAAATGATTAAGATCAAATCCTTAAAGACAATCAGCTGTTTAATTTTGAGTGAAATCAAGAGGATTGCTTACTTACATGTCTTGGACATAAGTCTGTCTTGAAAATAGAGCACAAACTCTGAATCACATAGGCACTTTTGCAAGCAGAAGTTGAGAAGCCTGATGCTGATCTCTGTTGTATTGGCATGAGGCCGAAGTAAGTACAGCAAGGAGTTGGACCAGAGCTAAAGTTGAAGGGAGGAAGTCCAAAAACTTGTTTGTGTTCTCCGGAAGGCAAGCATAACTTGCTAAACAAATGTCAGGAGGGGTCACATCCCGCTCTTCTAGAAGCCAGATGAGAATTAACCTGAGAAGAAACCCATGCTGAATTTTAAGAATAGAAATGGACAGTTGAGTGCATAAAAACAACAGAGGAAAAAAACATCCAGGAGTTGTTGCATCAGGTTTTGCCCCTTGCAAACTGTGTACTTCTTCACAGAACATGCATTCATCTCAAAGGTTTGCAGTTGCCAGCATGTTGTCGCAAATGAGTATCCCCTGTGAGGATAGAAAAATACACTGTCTAAATCTCTAAAGCAACCAACTGCTGGAATTACAGCACTTGTGTCTGAACCACTCTGTCTCCTGATCAGAGCCCCTTCCAAGTCTTTGGCTCTCCTGTGCATGTGCACCTGCCTGGCCATTACCCTTTCACAAACCCTGCTGCACCTGCAATGGCTTTCTTGCAGATATTAGCCCTTTGCACTGCCTCAAGGAGAGCGGAGTAGCAGCCATCATAGCAGCAGCAGGGATGGCTGGTTCTGTAGGGCTGCTGTGCAAGTGCAATGCTCAGAATGGAAGGCAGCAGCAGGACTGACAGAGAAATCGAATCCATACCACATCACAGGCAGGAGCATTCCAGCCTGAGGAATAAGGATGACCACTGTCGTCCCCACAGCCATCCCCACTCCCAGAGGCCTGCAGAGGACAGGATCAAATTATTGTGCTTATTTCTTTTTTTCACCTCTGTTGTAGGAGAAATAGGTGATGGAAGTGTCTCAGCTTCCCTCAAGGGCATTGTCTGGTTGGTGCTGCATGCCAGGTGGAACTGCAGCTGGAGATAAGAGTTTGGGAAATGCAGACAAGGTGACTGCTGTGGGCAGCACAGGTGAGGACTGAGACCCAGGACTGATCTTGATCCCTTTTTCTTGTGCTGACTGCTCTGCAGGACTCATTTTGTGTTGTTACATAGATGGTTTCACACTAACCTATGTGTTCAAGAGAGGGGTGCTTCCCTAGAGGCTATAGTGTAAAGGAGGGGTATATAAGACAGATGATCTGCTGTCTGATTATGTTTAATTCAGTCTAATTCTATATTTCCAGATGACCTGGTGATCTTCTGCATCATACCTAGAGGTATTGCTGTGGCAGAGTCATTCAGATTGGCTTATTGATCCAGCAGAAAACTAATTTACAAAAAGAAAAAGAATTCTATTTGTTCTTTCTGTAGCCTCTAGGATTGCAACTTCCAGTGCAAGGGAGGTGCCAAGAGCAGGCAGGAAGAGCAGGACCACGCTTTCACCAGCATCCCACAGTCAGATCTGATTAAGCCTATATGGGAAACTGGACCCTGAGAGTAAGCAAATATTATTCCTGATCAATGCACAGCCCCATTTTCCCATTGTTCATGTCTATTTTGCATGGCTATTACTGTCCTGGGACAAACACAGTTAGTTCTGCAACATCTCTGCAGGTCTTGGAAAGAAACTGAGGTTCACTGATATAAAAGCACATCATCATTCCAAAGTCTGAGCTTTAGATCTGAATTGTACAGAGGGACAGCCATGAACAGGGTCAACATGATCTAGATGAATAAAGACATTCAGAAGAAGAAAGCATTTTAAAAATCACATCCCAATAAATAAAAGAATAAATTTGAAAAAAGAAAAGCTTGTAGGCATTAATGAGGAAGCAAGAGCTCCAGGGGTAGTATGATCAGGAACATCCTTCAGCAAATTGCAGCACCTGCATTTTACCTACAGATGGTGTTATTCAGGTCATGATGCACTGTCAACCCTGTACATAAAGGCAAAAAAGTGAACCGTCAGGATGAACTGAGAAACCATCCTGTCAGTCCTCAGCTCTGGCTGATAACATGAGTAATGGTTTATTTTCATTTCTGTGTATTTAATGACTGCCTGGTCAATATTCCTGACAATAAAAGCCTGAAGAAGAATTTCAGTAATAAAGCAGTCAGACAATAGAGTAGAGGTTAGGGTCTCCCTTACTGACCAGTCACAGGGTGTTTACTGGTGGAAGGGAGATGCCGATAACCTGGGCAGATATTCAGGCTTCCAGTTGTTTTGCTGCCCCACTTAATCCTCACAGTGGCTGAAGCCAGCATTGCTTCAGTTAGATTAATGAGCCGAACTAAAACAAACTCGCAAGCTTCAAGTACATCCTCTCCTGTTTAACACTGTGAGATCCACTATGAAGAACAGCAAAGTTCAGATACATCTCACCAGTAGGAAAGACCTTTTTTTTGTTTTTCTGCAGCGATAAAGGAGAGACTGTGTCCTGAACACCTAGTGATGGGAGACTGTGTCTCTCCTTGGGTTGGGCAGGGAAAGGGCTGAGCTCATTCAGGTTTTTCCTGCTGCTTTCACTAAAGTCTCTGATCCCAGCCAAGGGGGGCTGGGAAATGAACAGCAACTCAGCTGGCTTTAAGGAGAAACCACTGGAGGAACTCAGGACAGAAAAGCATTGTCTTAGCCTTAAAGTTCTACTATTAGGTGAAAAAATTTCTTTAGGGTTTTCATTTTGAAGTAGATATTGCGGTTCACTCATAGTAATAAAATATTTTCTCTGCATTTTTTTTATATTAAGGGGGCCAAATGTCCTCCTTCCTGTGTTACTCAGGAGATTCTGCTTAGATATTTTAGGAAGTCATAGCATTGAAGACTCATAAAGAAGAAAGGTGAACTGCAACTGAAAGAAGAAAGGACATGAGTTAAAAAGAATAAAAGCCATTTTTAAGAGAGACAAAAAAAATTCATCTCAATGAAGAAAAGCGGAAAGGAGAGGAAGGAAAGGAATTTCCCTTCTGCCAAGTGTATATGTCAAACCCCCATGCTCTGAAAAGCATAACTTCTCATCAAAGCAAAATGAAAGGCTCAGGGCTGATCTAAAATAATGACATCCACTTCTGAGATAGTACTCCAAAAAATGCCATTAGACTCAACTGCTCTTCATGACAACGATGCTGAAGAGAGACTGACTGCAGTGCAGGAGTCAGATAAACAGGTGGAAAGCACAGGAAAGGCAACTCCAGCATTTGGAGAGCCAATATCAACTAATTTTGACTATTAAAAAATTATCCCAGCTGGGCAATATTGCTATGATGCTGCAGAAAGTATTTCTCCTGTTTGAAGGGGCATGAGAAGGAATTCCTTTCCTCTGTAAATAGGTTGTTTTCTGTGGCAAAGCACTGCTAGGTGGTCTCTTATTGAAATCTCCTTGCCTAAAGTGAGGGACTCAAATCCAAGAGAATAGAAATTGGATTCTGTCACACCAAGTGTTTCACCTATGCTCAGAGTGGGAATTTCCAATTGTCCTGGATGTGATTTCCATGTGTGGGCTGTGAGCAAGCTCCATCTGCCAGATCCGCATTGAGGAGGACACTCACCTGTGATGATGTAACCCTTGTGTGGTGTACACAGGATGTGTGTATCATCAAGACATGCCTGGGTCCAAAATTTTGGTTCCTCTATTGTCTTTCAGCTACCTGATGAGACTGCAAAGGGACTGGGGAGGAAGCTGGAGAGAAGGAAAACAGCCCAGGTTCCTCCAGCCCAGATTCCTTATAACTTAAGGATAGGAAGTATCAGTAGCAGCAGCTTAACCAGAGTTATTTTTGGAGGTAGGACTGTCGTGCTGCTCACAGAACCTGTTAGGAGAAGCCTGTGAGCCACTGTGGTGTGACATTTCTGCCTGCTCCCCATCCAGGCTGGCACACACTCCTCCAGAGCTGAACCCTCCAGGTATGCATTACCTGCAGCTTGCGAATTCAACATGCCTAGCCCTAAGGGAGTCACAGAAATGAGAAGCTGGGAAAACACCACAGCCTGACCTCTCACCAGCATGGAAATCCCAGGAGTTTTGAAAAGAGCAAGCAGTAAAAAATCCTCTGACATCTTGTGAGTTCTCTCCTCCTCATAAATTCATTCTTGTAGATGTCTCCAAAACTGCGAAAATCTATGAGACTGCCTTCTTTTATAGTTGTAAAGGAAACCTTGGGGAATTTCCCCTGTCATGCTGAAACTCAGGGACCGTTTAGTTTGCTATGATTTGGCAAATGTGACTGAAAAAAAGGAACTCCTTCACTTCGCAGATAAGCATCAACTCATTGTAATTGCACCACAGATAGGAATCTCTGAAAGAAATAGAAATGTAAGGTAGGCCAAAATTTTCCTACAAATGGAGCACCAAGATCTTTGTACCAACATCTAAGTATATCTTATTTGCACTGGTGTAAATCAAGACGTATATTTATTGCAGATAGGATATGGGGCTGACACGGAGGAAGATCAAAGCCTATAACTAACACCAGAAGCTGCATTTACATTAGCCAGAAAACAGTGTCTTCGCCTGGATATTGTGTTAAGTGTTTTCTGTATCTCTGAGGTTTTGGTTTCCTTTTTGTAACCATAAAAATTATAAAATGAGATTGACATAAAGATAAGAGGCAAGTAAAGCAGTGCCCTGACTTAGCTGAGAGCATTGGCACTGAATACCTGCCACCTCTGAAACTCCTTGCCCTTCCTCCTCTACAAAAGGATGTTTAGGGGAGCAATGGAAGGCAGTGATTTAAATGTTGCTCTGGGCCCTGTAGTTCATCTACTCCTGAGACACTACCAAAAAAAGACTTTTTTCTGAGACCTAGCTTCTTTATGAACCTTGCTTTGGTCTTGAACACCACTGTGGATACTTGAAGCAGCCCAATTGAAGGCAGCTGAGGTAAACCTGCACAGGACCCCTGACAGCAAGGGTTGAAGATCACACTTTGCCATTGCCAGGGAGGCAGCATTTCAACAGTACTGCAACAGAACTGCTGCTTTGCACAACCAGGGTATAGGGCAGATTTCGCTGACTGAAGCAAAAGGATTCTAAGGTGCAGCAAGCCTGCTTGGAACTAGCAGAAGGCTGGGCACATGACACAAAGCACATGGCTGCATCCAGCTCAGGACTAGTCAGATCACAGATAAAAAGTGAGAACAAGAGAGTCCATCATATGACATGGTATATCATATACCTTATACCCATATGGTATAGGACAATATGGGTGTACTCATAGCCTGGAAGGTAATGCTGCCCCTGGGTATAGCATAGGGCAGCAGCCAACAACATCCAGGGAGACCACTATAGAGCAGCACATCATAATCTCCAAAACCTAGAAGTAATGACTGAGTTGATCTTCCATATTAAAAAAAAACCAAAAACGCTTTCAGGAAAACAGAAGACCAGAGAAGCAGCCACTTGAAAAAGAAAATCACAGAATATTCTGAGTTGGAAGGGACCCACCAGGATCATCAAGTCCAGCTCTTAAGTGAATAGCCCATGCAGGGATTAAACCCATTACCTTGGCCTTCTTAGCACCATGCTTTAACCTACTGAGCTGATAGTATATCTGCTCTTGAGAGTCTGACTCTTAGTTCTATAGAAGCACAGCTGTGTTATTTTACTACCATAGCTAGAAGATTATTTATATGTGCAGAATACAATTTTCAACTCGCATTTCAGGCATCTGTGTTTACTCTGCTGGAAGCAGGTCAAGCTACGAAGCATTCTAGTTCATGCTGACACATACAAAAGACTATTCCCTGCTTCTGCTGAGAGCCTCTCAAAAGAAAATACAACTTGGAAATAACTCTTGAAGTGAGAACTCCGCCTTGTTTCTTCATGTTAGAGGAGGAGGGAGGAGCACAGGGAAAGGTAATTCGTATTGGCACTTAGAACTTGGACTGTCTGGAAATAAGTGGTGATGAATGGATCTGCAATGTGTCCTTCACAGAAATATTTCAGCCCTTTGCATGTTCAAACAACTTTCTCTCTTGTCCTTGTTCTTGGGGTCAGAAACAGTGTGAAGGAGATAGAGTCCTTTTCAGAGGAACTTTCTGTATTCATTTCCACATCTATTCCAGGACAGAAACAACCTGAGTTTAAAAATCACTTCCTGTGTGCGAGGCAGTTCCCTCCATCTTCATCACAAGTGAGGAAAAGACAGGTGGTGTCATGACATCATATTGCACAGCCCCAGGATGGAGGCAATATGAATGCAAAACCAGAGCGGACCAGAATGGGAAACAAGAGCAGAGCGAGTGCAGGACTCAGCTAAAGTTTCATGGGATGCTGGTACTCCCATCTGCAGTAAACTACACCTTTCTGTATCTCCATTGCCCTGAACTCCAAGGTACCAAAGACAGCCATCACTTCATAGACATCAGTGTATTTGTATTGGCCACTGCAAGCCCTGTAGCTCCAAGACAAGGATCCTCTGGCAGGTGTACTTGAAAAACACTGCGCATTTCTGGGGAGTTGCCCGCTGAGAAGTCTGTAGATGAGCATTCCCCAGAGGGGGCTGGACCCCTCTGCTGGAACCCTCTGGGCAGTGTCGGCACTCAGAAAATGACTGGCGCAGTCTTCCCAATGGGGTTGGCATGCTGCTTGCAGAGCCAGAGGTAGTTGGGACATGAAGCTGCAGAAGCCTTCATATGAAAACATGTTTCTAGGCTACATCTCTCCAAACTCCTTCCACTGAACTAATTAAATGCTGATTTACAGAAATGGCATTTGTTCACACACTGCTACTCTTGATAGCAATTGGACGGGATGACAAAAGGTCTCTGCAGGAGCTCAGCCACACTGATAATTTCAGGGACTCAAAATGACACCACAAAAAAGCATTCCTGTGTCCAGGGTGCTGGTATCAGGCAACAAGAAATTACATCAATACATCCACCTCAGCAGAACTGCTATGTGCTGCTCTGGAGATAAGCGATCTCGCAAGCCTTTCAGACATCTACATTTCTGTGGTTTTTGCTGAGGAAAATAGCCATAAGGAATAGTGTTCTTCATCCCAGGTAAACTGTCATGTTTCAGAGATTTCTAGGTCCACAACAGAGATTAGGACTGGGATTGTTCCCTGATGTTAATGATTCACACACCTCTGTGTGCATCTGTCTGTACTGAGGATAGACATGAACTCCCAGAAAGTTATATTAGGACTGAAGTAACTAGGAATGTCTCCCTAATGGCACTCTTGCAAAATATTCTCTAAAGTGCTAACCCTGTGAAGCCAGTGCACCATAGCTATTAACACTAAGAACTGGAGAATCATTTAGGTTGGAAAAGAACCTCTGAGACATTGAGTCCAACCTTGTCAACTAGACCATGGCACAAATTGCAATGTCCAATCATTTCTTGAACACAAATATACTGCTCCTTTTTTGGATCCTAATCTGTGGTCATGAATTTGATTATACAAGTTGTCACAATTATGATTTTCATGGACAAGATTCTCAGCAGAGCTGCCAGCTCCACTCCACCATGCTGAAGCTGCGAGCGGTGCTCCACCTCACCTTCTAGATTTAAACTTTTCAACTTGCAGGCTCATGGATGGCTTGCAACAGCACTAAGTAAAGAAATTCTGGTTCAGACACTGATTTGATCAGAGCAGTCAAGGACAGAAAGGATCCTTTTTGTCAGCCAGAAGCAAACATTGTTGAGGCTATTGCACAGTAGCACTCTTACCTACAGCCAAAGTGATCCCCTCACATAAGAGAAGACACATAACAGAAGAATAGGTAATATTATGCTAATGTTATAGCAGTATTTCTGAGTGAGAGTTTCTAAGTATTTCTGAGTTTAATACTGATCTATTTTACCTGGAACTAGGTAAAATACTAGCGTTAATACTAGGGTTTTTTACCGACCTTGTTAAATCCATGCAAACCAAATGTAAAATAAATGTGTACTGCCTGCTGTAAATATCCCTCAGCTTTAAGATTAAGCGATAAGGAGGCTGAAAATGCTGCTGTGGAGCAGTTTTCCTGGTACAGACAGTGCTGTGAGGAAGCTGCAGTGAGGGACATCAGCTATTCCCCATCCTAATTCAAGCACTGCCTGTCCCACTTTCACATTAGAGCCATTTCCTGCTCCGTTGTGACCGTTGACTTGTTTTAAGAAGTGGGGGAAAACTGTTTTCAGGCCAGCTGAAAATTTCTCTCTACCCTTGTAAACAGCAGCTCTGTTGTTAGTAAGATCAAAACACTGCATTAAAACCCTCAAAGAAAATGTGAAGGGTAGATGGATCATCTACTGATGTCCAATAAAGTTTGAAAGTCTACAGTCTATAGAGTGTAGCCATGCTTCTCTGGATCCTGGATCCTGAGGCTGCCAGCCTCCACAGTAAAAGAACAGTGGGGAAAAGCAATTCTTAGACTCTTGATACACACCAGTCTTGCCAGGGACAGCCTTTATGTACTGTGTGCATTCCTCATGATTTGCCTCTGAAAGATGATTTACTCTTCCAGGTGCCTACTGCCTGCCCTCAGCCTGCAGTGGAGTGCTGCCATTTGGAAGCACAGTACCCCACTGACACCCTCCTCTTGTGGGCACAGAGCTGGCAGCACTCTGCTGAGAAGGCTCCCTCCTGGGCATTTTCAGAAAGTGTTTTCCCAGGCTGTGAACCAGCACACTCAGCAGTCATCTGTATCTAGCAGTCCTTAACTGTCTCAAAGAAAGCACATTGCATGTGGAGAACAGCCTGGGGAAATGTTGAGGGCAGGGTTGTTCTTTTTGGGTTCAAAACAGGTCATTTTCTCACCAGGTGCCTAGTTTCTTTATAATCTTCACCAATATTTCTAGGAAAAGCAAAAAGCCTCTTCTCTATCCTCTGCTCAGAGAACTCTGAAGACATGAAGGGAGAACAGTACCAGGGAAGTTTTGGGGCATATCTTCTCCAAACTCCTTTCTATATAGAACTTTATTTTTCCCTAATAAATTGCATGTACCTCCTCTCAGACAAGGTAAAACCATTAAAAACCACAGTCCTGACAACATACCTAATAATGACCAAGTTTGTAACATAACAGCAAGAAAGTGATGAAGCTGTTTTAACTGAGTGTCTGATCTGGCAAAATCAAGATGGATGCAACTCCAGGCAAGGCTGGAAAGCAGGTACAGCAGCTGTTTGGACACCTCTAGATTATGGGGGCAGGAAGCACTATTAGCATGCAGGGATAGTATTAGTAGTTAATTAGCACAATAGTAGTTTTGCTAACAGTAAATTACAGTACATTTTCCTTAGCTCTCCTGTAAACACACGCCTCCATCTATTCAGTTTCATTATATCGTCCTTACAAGAGGAAACCTTGCTTTCCCAACTCAGTGTCTAAGTCACAAGTTTAATCCCGAAAGGTGTCAGCCCTACATGAAAACTTTGCAGAATGAAGAAGGACATCAGAAAGTGCTTATGGGTCAAACTGCTAATAGGCATCTTCCATACCCTTTCTTTTGCATCTGGCTAGTCCATTAGCTTTGTAACATTCTCCATGCATGCAAGCATTTTAACTACACGAGTAAAATTCCTCTATCACTTGGTCTGTCCATTTAAACCCATCAGTTCCTGCTGCAATGTAATGCCCAGAATACAGAATAAAAAGAATTTTTTTCCCAAGGCAGCACAATAACTGACTCTAGCATATAACCATGCTTTACCTCTGATGAAAATGATGAAATGAAATGACTTTGCCTGTCCATCCCATTCATTTATTGCAAAAATCACAAGCAAGAATATACAAGATGAGGAGCCAGTTTACTCCATGGGAATACAATATTGAAATGAGCAACAGACACTGGATTCCAGGTCAGAAAAAAAATATCTCCTTTGCCCCATCACCTAACTTGAAAATACTTCCCACAAACAATATGGTCTGCTGTGTAAATGTCAACTGCACTAAAGGGACTCAATTATTTCTTTATGAGTTTCTCCAGCCTCTTGGCCAAAGCCAGAAAGCTAAAAATTATGTAAGCCAAGTTCAAAAGTGTAATGGAGGTTCAATGCCTAGCATTCTCCAAATCCCTCCTTATTTCCCCCCTCCCCAAACTCAACAGTTTTGTATAAGGAGAATCCTGAAAAGCCTCAATGGAAGCACCACACAGAAGGGACCAATAACTTTTCAATAGGATGCTGCAAGCCTCAGGGAAGTTCCATTCTTTGTTAACACAGCAGTTGCACTGGCTTCTTAGCTCCCATAAGTAACTCTGAAGAGCAGTGGCAGAGCCCAGAGCCACGGTGTGTGGAGGATACCCATAGCTGAGGAGGGAGTTGGCACTTGCCTAAAACCTAGAGAAGTATCAAGAAGGACCTGCTTTGGATGTAGAAGACTCCCTGGCAAGGGGCTGTGGGGATCTTTCAGCTGAGGTTCTCATAACTCTACATTCATCATTCATTTCATCTCAGACACATGCTGGAAGAGGTTATCCTGCCTGTTGCCACAGAGGCCTTCCAAAACTGGATGATTCCAGCTTTTTTCTTCCACACTCCAGCTCTCATATACATGTAATCTCCAGCCAGGAGATTTAGGAAATTAGGATTTCTGAGATGTCTCTACAATGATTTGGTCTAAAGACATACAAAATGCTGATATTGCATAATACATCTAACAAACTATAAATTAATGTCCAGAGAAAGGAAACATTAAGGCTTCTGGGTTCTGGTTACATTTGCTTGCCTGCCCCTGGGTTGCTCAAAGTGCTCCAACTGTTCTTCCAAGCTTGATTTAGCAGCACAATATTAGGTAAAGAGCTAACTACTGACTCTTCATAAGCTTCCAAATAATGCTACCTTTTGCACATTTGTCCTTTACAGAGCCCATCTGGGTTATATGGGAAGCTATTTCTCTCAAAGGATCCGTTCCCCATCTCAGCCAACCAGGACAAATGAGAACCTGTCCAGGCAGCCAGCTGAAAGCTCAGCTCACATTTTGATGTGGCTCTTCCAAGCAACATCTTGCACCTAGAAAGAGCACCTGAAAACTTGAGGACTGTGTCTTGAAAATTAACAGGCAGATTTAGGAAAAAAATAGAATTTCTATGTAGAGCAAATCTGGATGCTTCTCTGTACCTTCACATCAGCCCAGGTGCAATGCTTCACTCCTATATTTACCTGTTTATAAAGGTGTATGTTTTTTCTCTTCCTTTTTCTTTCAATACATTGGATTCCAGTTCATGATGATCCTTTGATGTTTGGCCTGCATATCTCTGGAAACCTGGCAGATTGAAATGATCATATGTTAGCCTGATAACTTACCAGCTAGTTTTTGAAAGGGAAACAGGCACAGAGGTAAAATGTCAATGGTTTTAGGCACAGTTTAAATGACTGTTCATCCTTTCCACACAGTCTAGTTAATTTCCACAAAAAGAGACGTGCTTTCTCTTAACAGCTAGAGTAAAGACATATGGCCAATAGAACAACTGCTTTATCAAATGCAAACAAATTCAGCTCTTGGTCTCCATCTAATCATTAATATGGTGTTTATCCATCCCATGTTGCAAGAGCGTAATATGTTCCAAATGGGAGTTCTTGAGGAAAAAAAAGCCTTTATTGCAAACCATTTCCCCTCCTCATGGTGAATATTTTTGCTAAGAGCTTCAGGAAGTGGAATTTCTTTAAGCAGTATCCTATCAACACAATCTAACTCTCCCTCCCACCACCCCCTGCCCCCCACACACATTTCAATTTAAGTTACAGAAATCATGTGTTGCACAATTCAAAGACACTTGACTTCTCTCCTTTATAGTATGTGCAGAGGAAAACCCCTCTCTTGCTTCCCCTCATTCCAGTTTGAGCCTTAGACATTCCGGTAAATAAATCCAGCATTCACACTGGAGAGGAACATCAAACGTCTTCAAATCATGCACACTTTTCCTAATTATTTTGTACCAGAAAGGTCAATGAACGCTTTTTTCTTCTATGGCTTGAGGGGATGTTAGTTACTTAATGTTTATTGAGTAATACCATGTTTGCTATTCCTGGAATCTTCCCATTCTTGCGATGCTTTTCTTACTATGAGGATATGTGCCACGTTTCCTTACATCTCTATTAGGCAGCCAAGCTGCAGAGACACTGCAGGGTAAAAAGTGAGTGATAGTAAAAAATGTAGTTTCAAGGCTGAAGCACCTAAGTGACGCAGAAACAGGACATAAGACCACAGTTTTCCTCCTTTCAGTGAGAGACCTCATTTGATTAGAAAACATGGAATTTTTGCTATTCTTTTCTGTAGGCTTATGATATGGTGCTAAGTATATGCTCCAAGCAGAGGGAACAGGAGATAGAAGGTGCCACAGATAAGCTTTGCACAAAGCTTCATCTTTGCTAAACCATGAANTTCAGTGAGAGACCTCATTTGATTAGAAAACATGGAATTTTTGCTATTCTTTTCTGTAGGCTTATGATATGGTGCTAAGTATATGCTCCAAGCAGAGGGAACAGGAGATAGAAGGTGCCACAGATAAGCTTTGCACAAAGCTTCATCTTTGCTAAACCATGAAATGACCTGAGAGTGAAAAAAAAATCCTTCACTGTTTAACCTAAAAACTGCTGAAAGGTTCAACCCAATACTGTTGTTCAAGAGGGGATGAAACAAAATATAGAGAAACACGAAAGACTTGAGACTTTTGACTTGAGTCACATAGTCTCATTCTCTGTAGCTAGAACATCAAGCACAGAGTGATTTTCTAAACATACATAAATCATCTGCTTTTGCTTGGAAGGGAGATAGGAATTACTACAAAGTTGCACTTAAAAAAAAACAAAAAGAAGACTAATGATTCTTTTTCTATTACAGAGAGGAATGTAATCTATGAATAACACTGCACTTCCCCAGATTGCTCAAATGAAGTGGATTGTTATGCTTGTTCTTAAAAACGCAACCTTTATTCCAGATTTAGATTCCTAAACCTTCAGCCAGCAGTGTATTAGTCTTGTTGACTAAATGGGAAAAAAAAAAATCAGACATATCAGATACTTCCTTTTGGTCTAGATTTTAATAGGCAAAGACAAAATCAAAATCACTTTTTAACCTTCTTCAAGGAGTATAATATTTGTTAAACTGCAAAATAGGATTTTCATATTGCAGATTTTTTATTCTTCTAGTTGTTATCCAGCACATCTGTTATTTTCCAGCCTCTTTCAACCTCTCTAATCATGGCTATCAGACCAAATAGGCCATTGTGGTTCCCACCTCTGAAGGGCATCCTTTCTGTGACCTCCTGATGCACTCTGATTTTCCTTTTTGCACACCACAGGGACAGTACAGGCCTTTTTTTTTTTTTTTTTTGCTAGCATACCCCAAAATTAATATATAATTATTCCCATTTCTTTCCCAGATTACCATGTTTCAAGGTATCACTCCTGTGAAAGTGATGAATTGAGTAGGCAGTGAGGAAACACAAATGAAGACTACAAAAATAAGTTTAATCTCAGTCACTGAAGGAATGCACTGACTAGAGCAAAGAGTTACAGAGTTAACAAAAGAAATAGCAGGTGAATCCCTACGTCCCCAAATCTTGTCCAATAGCAGCAATCAAGAATATGCCAGGAGTTCCAGTCTCAAATCTTAAACTCAGATTTATCATGCTATTGCAGGATTTAAAATTACTATGAACTATTAGATCACTTTAAAACACAAGCTCTTCAGCTAGGATTTGGCAAAAAACAACCTGCTTGAACCCAAGGAGTTCAGCAGCCGAGGGAACAGACAAATCCAAGCCATCCTCCTAATAGGCTTAGAGAAATAGGAGGAATTGAGCAGAGCATAGCTTGCTGAAAAGTGAACCATGAGTGCCAGTAGTGGAAAAGGAAAGACTGTCATCTCTGGATAGCACAAATGCACCTCTTTCCTTCAGGTAATGGTGCAACTCTGTACAATAGTGGTATATGTTGTGCCTGTTGTAAAAAGGACCAGGACGCTGTTCCACCTACACTAACCTAAAGAAAATCACACTAAAGCACAATTTTTCTCTTGCATACAATGAAGACTCATATTCACTTCATTCATCTCTGTGTCCTCAGCAATTAGTCCAGGGGAAGGATGAACCTAGTGCTGGCATCAGTGTCTGACAGGCAGTGGATGATGTTGATGGTCATAGAATTGTGATGCCAAGAAGCATAAAAATATTGTCAGTTTAAAGAAGGTCCATGTAATGACCAGATTAACTCTGCATCCACACTGTAAATTCACTCTTCTGAGAGAAGAGCACTCTGGCCTCCAGATCACTAGGAGATGCTCCAGATCACTCCTCACTCAGAGAGGAAATCATGGACCCCATGGAGCCAACACACCATGCCTTGTCCTGCTCCCACACCTCTCCATCTCCTGCTGCAGGCAGAACCCCTTTGGCTCTCTGCCCACAGGTTTTCAGCCACCCTTACATCCTCCAGTGCAACCTGCCTGGGGATTGGAAGAAGACATAGTGATCCCGCCAGTGGCCTGGAAACCTCTGGTGGTCCTGGCCCCACGTTCCCAAACTGATGGATTGCCGCGGTAGTCTTCTCACTAGATGGAGCTAGCGGATGGGTCTGCCCTCCCTCCTGGAGGTGCCCCACAGCCATGTGGAGAGGGGATGTGATACCATGCAGACCCTCTGGCTCCTCAGAACTCATACATGGACAGGAAAGCTTTTGTTAAGTGTGGATAAGAGGATTAGTGATTAATGTTTTGGCTGATCCAAATTCAGAAGAATATGTGAATGAAGTGTTCATATAAGTACTGGAGGCAATGGGTTCAAATGAAATTGGGAAAAAAATAATACTGCTGTAAAGGCAGCTGCCTCTAGTATGCAAGTAGTCAGACAGAGGAAGAACCAAAAGGGTGCTGGAAACACTGCTGCCCACAAATATCCCAGCAGTGATGAGGTAAAGCTCTGGAGTAAATTTCCGTTGTCTTCCAAAAGCAAAGTAAACATTTGGGGGATTGCTCAACATGAGCTCTACATGGACAGGGAGAGACCAGAGGTGCAGTACAGGCCTAAAACAATGATCTGATTTGCAGGCCTAAAACAAACATCTGATATGTTCCAGAGATTGCACTGAAGTTCAGCCACATTTAAACCTGTTGCAGTAGAAGGTGGGGAGGCGATAGACCCACAGGCAATATCCATCCCTGGCTCACAACAGTGTCTTGTGAGCCTAGTTAAACACCCCTTTGCGACACAGTGTATACATCCCACACCTTCTCCGCTTAGTGCTTCATATCCCACCCACCCCTGCTCAACATCCCACAGCCAAATACTTCTCCCCAGGTGACTGTTCCCTCCACGCCAGCTTCCTGGTCCCACCGTTGACATTCTCCTGCATTCCAATGCTGCATCTGCTGCTACAAATACCTTGCCATCTTGAACACTTACATCTTTACATCCCCACCGCTGATGTACATCCAAACCTCTGGGCCATGCTGACATTTCAGCCCTTCTGCCTTGTAGGAGTCCTTGTAGGACTTTGTAAGGAGCTTTGTAGGTTGAGCACATTTTCACAGCTTCTGTTCATTATCTCATAACCTCATAACTAATGAAAACTGATACCTGATCTTTGTTAAAGTCTGTTTACAGAGATAAAAATGGGAACCAATAGATAAGACTTAGGAGAAAACCAGCTGAAAATCTACAACATGAATAAGAAAGGTGAAACTGGTAATCAGGTCTAATAAATCCCACTTCTTATCCAAAAAATCTGTTCTGAGCAATTTCTGACTCATTTGTTTCTATGACCTCTGTATACATTTTTGCAATTTATGAGGAAATGTTAAAATTGGTCAGGAAGCATAAATCAGTGACTCGTAAAAAATTTAAGCCCCAACCCATCGCTGAGCATGAAAGTCTGGTGAGTAATCCTGGGACTATTTTTTCTCAGATATTCAAACATAATTCTAGAGTTTCTGAAACAAGTCGGCATTTTATCAAAAACATGTGATATGTTGGGTGTTAGCCAGACTTCAGTGAAATGCACAGTCAGCTTTGATCCGTTTTTAACAGATTTTTGTTTGTTTGTTTTGTTTGCAAGTATATGCCTCAGAAAGGCGAAGTGGGTGGGTGGCTGTGGGCAGAAGGATGCTGTCTCTGCAGCAACAGGGGATCTGGGACCATAAGGTGATGATGCTTCTAAATGCCTGTTACACCTCCCTAGCCCTGCCCAAAGCTGTAACATGAAAGCCAATACTTTTCCAAGCAGTTACCAACAGCTGCAAACAGCCACAGCCCTGAACAGAGGCTGCAGTCCAGCAGCTAGAAGCACCTGTAGCAGTGCCACCCACTCAGGCGCCGCATCCCCAGCAACCTGCTGGGATAGAACAATAGCTGAGCCCCTTGTGGCTGCTTAAGGAAGGCGGAGGCTGGAGCAGGTGACATGCTTCATGCTCCACTGCCAGACGCTGGCAGACCCACTTCAGGCTGTCCCTTTCTATGTGTCCCCTCTCCCCTTTTCGCCTGCGGGACAGCGTTGTCCCCTGAGCCCGGGCTTGTCGCTATTAGTCCCCTGGCATATGGAAGCTGCACTGTCCCAAGGCACCACTGCCTGCATGCAGGGCTTCCCTTCTGACACTCCTGCATTCAGCCTGGCCCGCGCCACCATCACAGGGGGATTTTTACAAAAGGGAGAATGCTTCCTTTCAGCAGTCTGGGGTCAGCACAGGGCTGCTTCACTCACAGAGGTCAATCATTAGGATGCTCAGAGATGGCTGGGATGCTTGGGAAGGGCATGGTATTCTCCACCCCTCTGCTTCTCCCAGCACTGCGCATTGTCACGATGATAAATGAGAGAGTGAGGTGGGGAAGCTCTTGACTGAGCGTGGCCTGAACCCCTGGGGGTTCGCAATCTACTGCAAAGCGGCAGCTGATAAAATGGTAACTAATTCAATTAGTGAAATTTAATTTAGGTGGGGAGCGGATGGTGGCTTTGCCAAGACCATATGGGAAACCAGTGGTGTTTCCATATAGAAGAACTTAATTTAAACAATGAACTCATGGGTCTTCATAACCCAGCAGCCAAAGAGCCCCCAGGAAGCCCTGGAAGGAGTTGTACTGATTAACCAGACAAAAGACTGGCAAGTCCAGGCCGGGAGGGAGGAGGCGAGTGAAAGCAAGTAGCAAAAATGATCCAGGCTCAGGTCATGAATGTGGCCAAGTTGAAAGAAAACCCTCCCAGCATCAGAAAATAGTGTTTATCTCCTCACATATCCCCTGCCTGCTTCCTCCAAGCAACGTGATCCACAACTAAACCCCTGAAGCCCAGCAGGAGACAGCGGGAGGCTCGGACGTGCGAGGTGAGAAGGAAGAGTTGGATACGTGCTCTTCATCAGTGGGGAAACAGCTCCAAGGAGAAATGCCAAACTTTTGCAAAGACTAATTAGAGTAAAAGGCTTCCTGTCTGTCAAGGCCTCATGCTGCTGTGCTCCCTCCAAGCACCTGCCTTCAGAGTGCCTGACCTTTCAGAGTGGGAAGGCTGGCTTGTGTAAAGAGAGAGGAAAAGGGGGAGACTCATATCACAGGCATTTTGGGGAGAAGAAGGGAATGGCAGAGCCAGGGATGAAGAAGCAGTGATCAGGAAAGCTGAGGTGAGGAAACACTCCCAGGCCTTTTCAGGGGAACCACACTGCAAAATCCATAGGTCATAGCAAAACTCACCTTTTCTAAATGAAAAAAAGGATTAAAAAAAAAAAATTGGTTAGATTTGTCAATGAGCCCCTGCAGAGTCTGGAAAGAGTACTGTGATAAAGTCCTGCTAGTGAGTGCCTTCCCAGTACTGAAACTGTGGGTGTAAAGCTTCATGAAAACCAATTTCTAGGATTGAAAACTTGGGAAGTCCTGCTCAAAAGGCTGTCTTGTTTCTTTGGTTAGGGAACAGAAAACACTGTGTGATGAAAGCAGCCAAGCACCACAAACAGATAACTTAAGTAGTAAATATCAGACCTTTTCAGAGAAAATACTTAAAATGAATTGCACAAGTATTTGCCCACAACTGGATCTCCAAGATATTGAGGTCTGTTGGGAGCATTTAGGGCTCAGCAGCAGGCTGAGAAAACTCTAGGAGAAATTCCAGCTCTGATCCTACCACAGTTTGAGTTCACATGGAGAGAACCTGTTCTGCTGCAACATCTGTGCACAAAACAGGCCTGCTTCAGCATATGGCTGGCACCCAGTGATACATGTCCAAAGCAAGGCAGGAGGATCCACATGCCTCCTGGCTAGCAGTGAGATGGTGCTCTGTCACTCCCATGGACAGGGAGGTATCTGAGTTTTTGGCCTGGATGGACTGTGAGCCCAAGTAGGAAGCTTTCCACAGCTGAAAAAAGGGATCTGGGATTTTTAATCTTTTTTTGTCCAGTTTTGTCTATACAAAGTTAAGAAGCAAAGACATCTGGGTCTGCTTGGTAAATTGTGAGACAATGTAAGTGTGTCTGGGTAATAACCACAAATCATACTTTCAGCAGTAACCCAGGACCTCTGTACTCACTCACTAACACTGAACTGTTCTATTTGCAGGTTGCTATTTTGGATGCTAGTCAAAGGCAATTTTTTAACAAAGACAAAGACATTGAGAAGATTTTCACAGGTTTTGGCCTTGTGGGTTTTTTTCTGAAGGAGAGAGTTAGAAAACATAGAAACTTCTGCAAACCTTAAATACTTAGCTATTTACTCCTAAAATAGCCAAAGTGAAAAGCTCTTCACTTCTGCTGTATCCCACGGGGAGCTTGGCGGACAGGAAAGGACATTCTTGGTGTTCACTGTACACTTGGCTTCCAGAGATTCCACCATGTGGAAACAACATCTGTCTTTTATAATATTTGAGCACTTCCCTCTACCATCCCATGTGGCTTCCCAGGGATATTTTCTCCTACCTATCACTGGGGCTGCAATGTGCCAGTGCTCAGAGGACACCATCTATTACATATCTATCACACACCACACACTACTGCAACCCAAGCTGGACAAAGAATGTTGCTGCCCATGACAAGATACTCCTGCAGAAGGTGGTGAGGTTCAGCAGAAAGGCGAGAAAAGAAATCAAAGAGATATGCAAAGGATGAAGAAAGGACCTGTTTGCTTTTCCATTACCCATCTCTTCATTTGCAGAAAACTCAAGTCATTAAACACCAGTGGTTTTGAAAGCTGTGGAAAGGTCTGACCTTGAAGGGAAGATGAGGTGGCAGCAAAGGCGCACTGACGTCAGCCTCAGCATAGCCTCTCCCAGCACTTCCATCTCCATCTGTCTCCATGCACAAATACTTCACTGTTGTGGCTCTCCCTGCTGCTGTACTCCTTTGCCAGCTACATGCAGGTGCATTAACCTTCCCTGGGCTTCCAACTGGGCTGTTTCAACTTCTTCATCCACATGTTTAGTCTCAGGAGTCATTAGGCCAAGCAGGTAAGGACATAGTGAGCAAGGTCTTCATTCGTCACACCCAACTTCACATATGCTATGGAGGATCTTCTTTAAACCCCTTCTGCTAAGAGTACCACAGAAGAAAACGCACCACAAGAGAGCTGAGACTTGAAGTTGTGGAGAGGGATGTGGAGATGCAAAGGAAGAAGACAATAAGGCTAAAGATATGGCGCTAATATTTAAAAGATATGAGTAGCTGAATTGTATTATATGAACCCATTTATGAGCATGCACACATCAGAACCACAGGGTTTGTGCTACTTCACACTGTTTAGATATCTGACTGGTTGTTATTTGTGCTGGCTGCTCATGCTTACAAGGGCTAATCTGGGTACTCAGAGCCATCAGGACGCAAAGAGGTAGCTATCAACTACTTACTGGAGAAGGAGCAAAGGCTTACATAGACTTTACATCCTCAAAGGATCTCTTGCAAAAATGAGTTTTCCTTTGAGTGGACTCACTGGCATCAGAGATGTTTTGTTGAGGCAGAAATACACAATACACCTGCAAAGGGACAGAGTGGGGAGAAGGATAATCTTCAATGTAAAACTGATGAAGAAGTACCGCAAGTGCTGCCTCAGCTGAATTGGGACAAAACGTAACGTGATCAATTCCTGGCATGTACAGACAATGAGGGGAAAAAAAAAAAAAGAAATATGTCATTGTGATGGAATCCATGCAAAGGAAGTATGTTGAAGTTTGTCTTCAGCTACTCCCTCCTGGCCTTTACTTCATCAGCAATTGGAAGGTGGGCAGTTCTTCCTAGACTCCCAAAAAAACCTGTGTGATAGCATGGGTACTACTAACAAATAACATGACTGATTTAAAATTCGCAAGAGAGCAAGGGAAAATCCAGAGCGGGGCTTTCTGAAGTTTGTTTCTTTTATGCACCACTGGAACCAGGAAATATATCAATATGGAAGTTTAGAAATGGGCTGAGGTTTCGCGGAATTTGCATTACAATGGCGCAGTGCCTAATACTACCATAACCCACAAAGGTCACACACTGAAGTGCTGTTTTCAGACAGTGCCTCTGGGAATTTCAGAAAGCTGTTTAAAGGAACACTCCAGGGGTTGACCATGATCAGGGAATCTTACTGCACCCCACAGATGCATAAAAATCAGTTTTTTTATTTGTGAACTGTCTCTGACAAATGCAGGATTTTGATCTCTGCTCATGAACATATTTTTTAAGAACAAGCTATAAACTTCCTTGGCCTGTGTGGAGAGGTGTAGACTTCTTGAGGTGGCTGTTGATGGAAACATTTTGAATTTTAACTGGATTCACTAAGTGAGATACAGAAGAAGTGAACTTGTCCTTTTCCAGCATGCAGTATGGACCCACATCCACACCAAGATGTGTTCTCAATGGTGATGCACAAAGCCATTGCCTGTTCTTGGCTTTTCTGAAGCACTCTGCACCACTGCATGAAAAGTTGCAGTCAAGAGATCCCAAGCTCCCTGCATCAGACTGCTGCATTTTTCTTGCATCACATCACATCGCATCACATTGAGCCTTGCTCATAAGAAATGCGTGTAAATTGTAAGAGTGCAAAACTGCTGATGGGCAGCCTGAAGCAGCACTGGAGCCTTTGATATTGGAGTGAACTTGTGCTGTGGAAGTGCAGAGAAGGCCAGTGCATTTACAGAGAAAAGAATAAACTAAGCTACAATAGGATTTGGCAACAAACGTGAAGCATTGTTTGCTTTGTTGTTGTTGGAAGTGCAGAGGAAGGCACAGTTTCTCACAGAGAAGCAACATTTTATCTCAGTTCTCTGATCCAAATGAAAAATCCAGAGAAAAGCAAGACTGTACCTTAGTCACTAGGTTTCGCTGAATTGGATTGACTTGTTTTGTTTTCAGCTGCATTAGAAGCCAGCTTTTTTGTTGTTTACCTTCATCGTAATATATTTATTTTATCTACAACTTGAAAGTGGTGTGTTCCACTGGTCAAAACCCTTCATTAGGCAACACTGGCAGCTTTGTCCTACCCTACGTGGCCACAGCCCTTGAGATGGCTCTTGGGATGAATTTTCTTGGGTAGGAATCCAGATTCTGCCTATTTGAACTGCAAATTCAGGTAGATGGGCTCAGATAGAGACTATGGGCCAAATTTTGTATAGTATCACACCTGCAGATGTAATACTTTAAACTGCTAAAACATGGAAGACTGCATGCCTCAGTTAATAATGTGTTACTCTTTAGTAAATCTCATTAAATGCACAATTTAAGGCTGGTGTATGCGTTCACATACCTCCAGTTTGATCCATCCATCCATACATCTGTCTTGTTCGTAGTTGGGAAAACCCTATTTTTAATCAGGATCTCCACTCAGTCCGGCAGGCTGATCAGTCTTGCATGGTGCTTTGCAAGCACCAGTTTGATAAAACCAGAACTTTACTTTCATGGAAAATGTAGGTTGGGTAAGAGTCATCACCACAGCAAATTCTCCATTTGAATGGCCTGTGTAATTTAATGGCTTGTTTGAACAGCTCTGAAAGCCTGCTTGCTCCTGATATAGCTAGAGCTGAGCAGCCAGCATGGGCTGTGAGAATGCACGCAAGGAAGCAGAGATAACAGTCAGGTGTGACTTTCCCACAAATACTCCATGGAGGACAGGAACCTTTCATGATGGGCCATGTGTACTCAATATTATCCATGTTATGGCCAGGCTTCCTAGCCTCATGTTTCCTACATTAGTTTTGCCTTAAGATAACCTTTCTGAATGCAGAGGACAAGATCCTTGGCAGCCGTACTCATGGACTCAATGTACACACCCTTGCCTTTACTGGTTTTAAAGAACAAGGATATTGCCAAGTCATTTTGTTGTTTAGATGGCCATTGATGACAGAAGGCAAGAAACAAACTCAGATATATCTTAAGAAAACTTACCTTGATCATTGTATTTTACTGAGACAATTGTTTCCTAGTGGACACAACCATGATTACCCATAGACCACAAGGTGCACTTGCTCTGTGCTGTGTTTTCCAGGTAATCTGTTTTTTCCTTGCTACACGCTCCTGGAAAATGCATGGAATCCATCTCCTTCTTGAAGGACTCTGCTCACTCTTCTTACTCAGGAGACATCAGTACTGCACAGGTTTCATCAGCATTTCCCTGTGTGTCCTGTCTGGCTGGAGTTCCCAGACCTGGTCGTCTGTCACCAGGCAAAACAAACCTTGCATGTATTGCAAAACCTTTCTCTTGAAATTACCTCACCACTGAACAGCAACTCCTCTGGTGTGATGTTCAGAGCACTTCCTGAAACAAATGAACATTGCCATAGCCAGGGACTTGTACAATGCACTCAACAAAAAGAGGGAAATAAAGTAAATATAGACAATTGAGGAGATATTTAGAGTTGCAAGAGACACAACAAAAGGAAAACTTCCAGGAAATTACAATGGGGTCAAATCCAGACTCCTTGGTCCGAAACAGTCACTCTGGCAACCCTCTCTACTAGTAACTGAGCTGTGAGAGTACAGCACCCCTGGAAATGGGTGGCAGACCCAGACAGAAATCAGTGAGAACCTTTCCACTGAGTTGAAAAGCCAGGCTTTTATTTTAATATCTAAATAAAGCCTTTAGGTTGATAGCTATAGGCCTTCAGTCTTGAAGTCTGAGCCCAGCGTGGTACATTTAAAGTATTCTTCTCTGCAGATATTAACAGACGTATTTTGTATTCATATGTTGATACTCACTGCATGCATAACCAGTGGAGATGTCAATACAGCCCAAGCCCATCTACCACTTTGTCATCTGGTCTGAGCCAGTCATCTTTGCACTGTCTCAAGTCAATGGAGAGAGAGAGGTATTTCCAAAAGATAATCCATTCCATCCCAAGATAAATTATGTCAGTGGGAAGAGGAGAGGTTAAAATGCTGTTTGAAAATGCCTCCATGGTCTACCTGGAAGCATAGACAACTGAACTAGACTAAACACCTAGCCACTAAATAAAAAAGGGATGAATCACACTATCATGGTCTAAACCGATAACACAATACAGATGCGTAGAGTAGTAAGTGACCAGATGGTGAATTTATCATACTACAGTGTAGTTTCTTGTAATATAAATATAGGATGATGAAATCGTTGATTTGCTCAACAGACTTCTTCAGCTTCATTACAAGAGCCATTACAATTTGTCACAGGGCCCTGTGTGTGTTTTTAGAAAATATAATGGTCTGGAAATGGAAGATTATGTGCAAGCAATAACTTTTGGTCAATTAATCTAAGGTTCTCTGTTCTGAAAAAGAATCCCAGTGCCCATTTTTGCCCGCAGTATGTGCATAAATTATCTTTAATGCCAAATTATATTTAAATTAACAAAACCACTACAAGACTACAATACATTAAAACTACTAATGGTAGCCACTCACATCTATTCCCCTGTGCCTCAGTAGCAATGGTTTTATTTTGAACTAGTAAAGCAGATTTTTCTTCAAGTTTCTTGGTGTCAGAGAGTGACCTAAATGCTTCAACAAACCTATTTCTAGTACTGTGAGGACCCTGAAACTAAGGAAGAAGATGAAAATTAAAAAACAAACAAACAAACAAACAAACAAACAAAAGGATCTCTGTGAATCATTCTACCTGGTGGGAGCAGTTCTTTGCTGCCTTTGCTGCCTGAGCATGGGCAAGCCACAGTCAGTATGTCCCAATGCAGGACACAATTCAGATCCAGACTCATGACTCATTGCATCTCCCTTGTTACCTAAGGAAAAGGCATGGCAGATCCCATTGTCTCTCAGTACTTCACCGCACATCTGTCCCATTGCCCCAGCTGCCCCACAGTTTGAGGCAGGCACAGTGACTCCAAGACCGGCTCACCTCCCTATGATGCACACAGCAAGCACCAGTCTTCGATGCCACCTTCCCATGCAGATGTGGAACAGTGAGCAGGGCCAAGCCTACCAAGGAGAAAAGTGCCAACATGGATGATGCCACACAACTGCAGGGAGACCTTCCAGCCAGTTGCATCTAAAGTACCAAAGGAGACTTCCTTCAAAAGAAGGTGTGCCTTCTGTGGAAGATTCTCTGTGAACACAATACTTGGTCACTTGTAAACACTAAATACCAGCCTAGCTCTGACCCATGATTTGCTGAAGACTTTTGGAAAAGCACTGCAGAGCCAGATCTCTCATAAATGCACCTTCCCCACATTGATCCTGCTTCTGGGAAAGCGTCTGAAGATGTGTATGTTCATACAGCGCCCACAGAGAATCTTTTTGGATATATATGCTGTCTGCCCAGGGACTTTTCCACTCAAGAAATTTTTTCCAGCTGTATGGAAAAACAGTAAGAGCAGGCATTTAGCCAGCATTTTCAGAAGAAGTTGTCCTTGTGTTAGTACATGGCATTGCTTCATTAAAGAAACATTCTGTTGAAAATTATGTCAAATTTCTTTGGTCTATTAATCACTTAGTTTACATAACTTCGTAGCTTTTAAAGGTTATATGCAATGTCAGGGCTCAGAAAAGTGACTCTTAATGTGGAAATGCAAGTTAGGAATTTAGGTAACTGACAGTCGTGTCTCCTGATTCGTGCCTTTCCATCAGCAGTGCATTGGCCATCCCCAGCAGTAGTCTACTGCTTTTGCTTTGTATCTGCTCATGACATAGTCTATCCATCCAAAAGTGGCCATTCTTTCGTCCCTCTCTGTTCCCTCTGTGGAGCTTTTCTTCCTAACAGGCCAAAGGAGAAGAGCCTATAGGCCTGTTATGGGGGTAAGTATGAAGATGTGTTGGAGATTTCAAAAATAACATTCGAATATCCGGGGATATCTAATGCCCTCCAAAAGCCACTCTCTTCCTGAGGGTATCTCCCACTGCTACTTCTCTTCACACTATCTCTCTGCTAGCACTGGTGTCCCATCATTAGCAAACTTGGGTCTCAGAGGAAAAATCCTTCAGAAAGTACTTTATGGACTTTGTTGCTCTGTGATGGCTAGTTTGAGGAAATAATTTTATTCTGTCCAGAGGATGCCTTGAAGTGTGAGATCTGATGGTGCTCTTTGCATTACCAAAACAATAAAAGGACCTGGGTTTCCGTGGGTTTGTGTGTGTATGTGCGTATGTGTGTGTTTTATCTTGACTTGTTTCTATGTGGCAGGAGGGCTGATGAGGGATGCTTTAAGGGCTGGAATTTGGATGGCGGGAGGTGGAGAAATGCAAAAACAATAGCAGAGAGCCAGAATTTCCTCTTAAAAATACAAAAGGGACATAAATGGCTTATCTGAGTATTGCTCGCAGTTTCTCCCTGGTCTTTATCTGTCCGAGGTAGTTTTAAATGAATATCTACTCTTCCAATTACATCCTGTTACCAAGAATTCAATAGAGACAGAAAATATCTTGAGATGAAGGGACTTAGTCTCAACCCAGTAATACTCTTTTGGACACTATTTTTTAAAATTTCCAGCAGAGCAGTTTTAAATGACACCAACACCTTTCTCCTCCTGAAACTGTCTCACACATTGCATGTCAGATATCAGGAGGAACTGTTAACCTCCATCACCCATCTCAACACATCCTCTTTGCAGTCATGTCAACAGCCCAGTCTAGACTTATGCATCATTTAGCCAAGCTAACCTCAAAGCATACAAATTATAATTAATTAATATAATTCTCTTTCTCAAGGCATCGCTCCCCTTTTGGTGGATGAAAGAGGAGAGTCAGCCAGTGTCTGTCCCTGCAGCTCCCTTACCATTTTTACTCCTATCTTTTTCCGTTTTTTCCTCTGTGCCTTTTGCTTTTCCTCGCAACCCCATAGGCAACAGCCAGTGTGCAGGGCCAGGCACAAGGCTGCAGATGTTTAGACATGTCATGGCAGAGAAATAATTCAGATGTGACTGTTTAACCTCACACAACCTGCTGACAAAAGGAAAATGATTCCTGCTCTGGTAAGCCAGTTTCATCAGCCAGCCAGCTCTCTTGGCTCTCACATACCCATGCAACAAGGGTGTTCTCCCTAACTGTGTACCCTGCACTGCGTACCCAGGAGGAAGGCAAGCAAGGACTGACACCACAGAGGTGGTTTCTCCACTAGCAGTGTTCCCTGATGAGGGCCAGGAGTGTCTCTGGGGCTCCCTTTTATGGACGCCAATAATCACTGAAATCTTGATGGGGATGAAGCATATGCCTTTTCCCTCCACTTAGAGAGGCAGAGCCCAATGACATTTTAAGGTTGTGAGGCAACATCACCGTCCCTCAGGACTGTCCTCCTGGACTTGCTCTTCTGTTCCCAAGAGACCCCAGAGCATGGCAGTGCTGGATGAGTCTGCCTCAAGGCTGCAGAGGAAACCTTTCCCTCCAGCATACTCTCCTTTCTGTCTCTTTGACCCTTCCTGAGCCCCAAAGTGTGGTCTGTGCATTTCCCTTTTGAGACAGACCACTTTTTTATTAGTTTTGCAGTAAATCACTTCCCCATTTCCTTTGTTTATGGTAGGTGGATTCGGTGGTTTCCATCTCCATGTGACACAGCACTTTGGCACAGGAGCACAGACCATACCATCACTTTGTCGTATTCTACATTGTGGACTCTCCTGAAAAGAAGGTAAAAGGGCTGGCTCCGCACTGTCATTTCCCTTCACCCTTCTGCACCAGTTCAAATGGAAACTGCAGCCTTGCAGCCTCAGTCCCTTCCCCCTTCAAGCAAGACAGTCACAAATGCTAGTGCAGCACAGCTCAGACACTCACCCTGCTTCTAATGCCATGAATCTTACATTCTGTTTGGAAGTGCACTGCAGCTTGGAAAGGAGGAGTAGCTGGTTGTGTCTCCCAATTTCCTCGGGAAAAGTGAGGGCAATATCTGAATGCAAGGGTGAAGAGTACCTGCAGCATGGTGGCTGTGAGTAAGCTTGGAGTCAAAAGTCTGGTCTTCTCACTATGCAAACACCTTCTGAGACCCCAAAATGTGCAGCCTGAGTCTTGTCCTTGAGCAGCCACAGCCTCAGACCCCTCTCTGCCTCACAAAACACCATGGCTACAGGGTGGTCAGGCATGATAGTGACAGAGGACATACCCAGACTGTGAACGGGTGAAATGCACATCAGAGCACACATCTTCATTTTCCCCATGGCTGGAAAGGAAGAGAAGGAGGAATTTTGACTTCAGTGTCATAAAGTAAAGCAGTCAGAGCTTAGACACAGATATTAGTCCAGGCCTTCCCAAGGGGTTGGAACAGGCAGGGAGCAGGAAGTTAAATTGCAGGTGCAATCCCTTCTTCAAGGTAAATCACAAAATTAAAATCGAATCATTTATCCTCCAGTAAAGTCTCTCAATTCTCACCTCTCATACATGCTCAAGTATTGCTCTAAAATAATAAGAGAATAATAACAAATGCAGAGGATTTCATAGTAATTGCTCCAAAATCATAACAAAGAATACTTGTTATCACCCTCAGAGACAAGGCAAACCCCCACACTGTCAGCCCAGCAAAGGCAGCATCCTCTCCCTGCCCTCTCTCTTCTCTGCCTACTTCCTCTCCTCCCAGGGCTTTAGGCCCCTTGCTGAGAGCAAACAGCTGGCTGTCACTTTTTTAATTTCTTGGCTTTCTATGGCTTGTGTTCCAACATCGATGTCATTTGAATGCCATTTTTCTTCTGTGCTGAATAGCAGCTCTGGAAATCTCCACCTCGCTGCAGATGGCATGTGTGGCAAGGATCCTGCCGTGCCCATGCCAGGTGCTTTTCTTCCTGGGGACCTGGTCTGTGCCAGTCCCAGAAGGCACACATTCAAGCAGGTTAAGTGTCTCCATGGAAATCTCCCAGCTCCCTCTTAGCAGTCCCTCCCTTCTCTTACAGCTTTCTGATTATTGTGAACAGCAACCCCATCTTGGCTGGAGATGGTAGCTCTCTGCTTTGCCTTGATCACCTGCCCACCCAAGTTGCCTCGCAGCCTGCTGTTGCCTGGGAAAACAGCAACACCATTCTTTGAAAATAACCTGCACATGGCAGAGGGCTCTTTTCATTACTGGATTGCTTTTTCTTTCCACATCCCTATTATGGGATTTGCCTGGATCTCTCATGGCAGCTGCAGCATCACACTGCCAACAAGGACTCTGTGTTTGTGCATGAGGAGAGGGAGAGTTTTTAGGAGGGAGTCTGAGGGCCACAACCTCTAAACCCCACTCCTTTCAGTCACATCTCCTCATCACAGGAAGAGCACTGGTGTGCTCAAGCCTGGAGTACTGAGTAGCTCTTCGGCCCTTCTACAGCATGCCTTGATCTCACTTGAGCAATTGGGAAAGAGGTCTGAAATTCCGGCACGTCTACAGGATTCATCTGCTACTTCAGGCTCCATATAGTCCAAAGGCCCCATCTCCCATCCAGTATCTTCCATCCGTTTGCCAAAGCCCACTACAGATGAGGGAGCCTCACAGGATTTTTTAAGAGACATTTGAGAAAAAAATGTGAGGAACTAAACGTGTCCATGTTCCTTCCTAATCTAACACCCTACTCTCCAATGCAGAGCTGGCACATCCCCTGTGTATCGCTATAGTTTCTCTGCTTCTGACACCATTTTGAGGATGTATGTTCACATCAATGAATTGTCCCAAAACAATTTCTCCAATGTATCTGACAGAAATAGACTTTTCCTTGACATGCCTGTGCAACAGCACCTATTGCTCATTGCAAAAAAATTTTTTGTACTGATCCCCAAGACGACCTGCCTCTCCCTTTCTGCAGGAGCACTTCCGACAAGCTCAGCTCCCTGTCCCCCACTTTGAGCAGAGGAGCTCAGGGGTTTTCTACACAAGGCTACCTGTATCTTGTATGTGGGAAAATAAACGTAACTTTCAAGTTGCAGCTGGTCTTCAGATGGCCTTGAAACCATCTCTTTATCTCTTGGTGCCTCAGTTTCCTTCACTGGAGCATGAAAATTACACCGGTCTCCTTTCAAAAGTATTTTGATGCCTTTAACAAAGCACAAGCTGGATAGGTCTCTGTGAATGGATGTTACATGTATAGTTTCCTGTAACAGAAAAGGTAGTACATCTTTGGAGCTTGCCACTGCCATAGCAGAAAGCAGAAATCTTTGTAAAATTGTCCTGGGACAGAGTTTTGTCACCTAACTTCTCTTAGAATAGCACAAACCAGTAATGCCTTCATGACTTAACCATACTTCCAGCTCACCCTCCTTTGCATCATCCAGCCAGCTCCCAGAGGTGCGTGTGCTGCTTCTGACCCACAGGCACGTCTACCTGACCTGCACACAGACCACAGAAGTGCAGACTCACAAAACAGAGCAGCAGGGAAGACCTACGCAAACCTGCCCAGCAGCCAGCAGGAGGGGGACCCCTCCCAGGGCCTGGCACACAGTATGTGTCACCTGGACACTGAGTGTCACAAATGTGTAGGAAGCACTGCATAAAACATAATTATGATAAAATAAAATCTGTGTGATAGGGATGAAGCTACCCTGGCTGTTTCTGAACTGGGATTTGCAGAGATATTGATGTTGCCAGACAAATTGAGATGGAGAAAGGAAGTCCTGGTGGCAAACAAAGTTCTTCTTAGGAAACAGTCCCAGAAGGACTGCAAGAGCCTTCAATAGTTCCCTCCAATTAAGTCGAAGAGAAACACTGTGTTTTTTTGTGACCAAAAGTTTTATGGGTAAGTTTATGTGCCTCAAAATTGCAGAGTTCCAAGTGATGTGGGTCCTGCCAAGGAGTGGGTGCAGATCACAATCTCTCACACCACCATAATATGCAGATGATCAGAGTTGATCGTACCACTGACAAACCTGGGGGTAGTTCTCTCATCCTGCAGCTTGATCAGTCTTTGGGTACATACAAAGAGCTCAGGCATTCACATAGTGACTCAACACCCTTTGCTCCTCACATATGTATCCCAATTCCCCCAGTACCATTGCTGCCGCTCTGTCCTACAAGAGATACAGATTGCTCCCATGCAGTGCAAAAAGGGCCACCAAGAGGATACAACACCAGCAATAAATCATATGGAGAAGCTCCTCCAGATTTTTGGAGGAAACCCAACACTGCCTTCGGAAGAGTGATGTGGGAAGGTCTCTTCCCACTAAGGTTAGGATGCTTTTCCAGGGAGGAGAGAAAAAAACAAATGAGATCTTTCAGTTCCAGGTCAAAAATAAACTGCCCTACTTTTATTGTTCGAGAGAGATTTTTCCTGTCCTTTAACGAAGTCTTTCTGCCTGATCTGTACTCAGATCTATGACACACAGTCAAAGTGTTCAGTGAAAGCTGCATTTTACTGTTAACCAATGAAGACTTTCAAAGGAGAGTACTTGGAAGTCAGTAACAAAGAAAGCAATAACCAGATTTTCATAGTGTCAGAAATTGACTTGCTTTGATATTAGCTGTCCAAACACTTTTGTTGGTCTGGAGACATAATTTTTTTGCCAGGGAAGTCCAAGTCTATAATGATAGTGCTACATCTACACTCCTAGGGCAGCTTATATAGCATAAACTCTGCTCAGAAGACACTCATGTGGACCTCGGTGAGTTTGAATGATGCAGTCCAAGTTCTAGGTGACACTCAGGACAATCAGAGTCTTTTCTGTACCGGTGCATAGCAACTTTTCCCATAACCTCCCCTCAGGAGAGCAGTACTCTATGGAGGCAGTGGGAAGCAAGAGAGTTAGTGCTGACAAGTACAAATGTTGATGGCTGGGCAAGTCAAGTCCTTCACTTAAAGTAGGCTGGTCCACAGTGCAGTGCTTGACTGGATATGTTTTTCTCCCAGACAATGTTAATGGAGGGCAAGTCATTCTCCCAAAAGCATTAGCCTGGTTGAGCCAAACTCCACTGTTTTATGAAGCAATTCCATCCACTGAATGTGGAGAATCACCACCATGAGGTAAAGAAAAGGTTATAAGAAAGGACAAGTGAAACATAGGTACCAAAAATGGTAAAAACTTATGAGATCACCTTGTCCTTCTCCCACATTTAGTCAATACAGGATTGTTCCCTGCCAGCCTCCAGAACAATGTCACTTAACCTAAATGCAATCATGCTGCAGGAACTAGTAAAGACAATGCAATGAAGACCAGAGAATGAGCTCATCTGAGTTAATCCAATTCCTGCAATGAAACAATTCAGAGCTCTGCTCTCCATCCTGCAACATTCTTCTGAGCCAACCCTCCTACATATGTGCTAACAGTCAAACACAAGCTGGGGCTAATTGCGGGCTGTTGGAATAACCTGGAGCTGAGAAAATGCAGCACAACAATATTCACAAATGTACTTGCTATTAAAACTGTTGCTTTGTTTAGGTGGAATCCATAAACCTTGTTATTCATAAACATTCAGGGAGCAGAGCTTTATTTCTAAGAATGCTCATGGAAAGGAAATCCATTGTGTAGGCCAACATGAATAGACCCTCGGTGTGCAATTTGTATGGGAAGCATCCAGGTGGCTAGGGAGAAAATAGTTTCTTATGAAGTGAAGTAATGCATTAAAGCTACCAATGATTCCCAAAGCAGTTAGAAGGCATCCCCATCTGTGAGGCATACGTCACTCAAAGAGGGGTCCAAAATAATGCTGCACAACACACATACAGCAGGAACATCCAGACACTGCAGCAAGCCCTCTCCGCAAAATCCACCATGAACCAAAATGTTCACGATCACTACTTGCAAGTCACGTCCAAAGCCACACACTTAGAGGGTAGAAAGGAGCATCCAAATAATCGTTGGACCAGTATCTGGCAGTGCCTTGTAACAGACCTTAAAAAAAGGGTTAAAAATCATTTTAGGATCCACAGAAACACTTTCCTGGAACTGGTCTGAGCAGCAAACCCATCTCGTCCTTCTTCATAATATCATGTAGCTGATAAAAAGCAGAGACTCATCCCTATTTTGTGTGCATAAGTTTAATTTACAGAGCAGTGAGTCCTTGGCTTATAAGTGTGCACATATGCACACACACACAGTATGTTCATTTATGTGACTGATACCTAGAAAAATAATTCCTCAGTAAGAATTTGGGCAGCAAATACAAAAATGCATTTTGATAATATTGATGCTGGAATGCAAGAGTATGCACAAAAATATGTCCACTAAGTGCAATGCATTGTAAACAGGAGAATAAGTAAAATAAACAAATACATGTCATTTCATCTGGGTCACAGGTTGACTCAATGTGAAATTTCCTTTTGTGGTGAAAAACATTGGAGAAAATAGAGCCTATTTATACATGCTGGAATATATTTAGGTAAGTTTTTTCTTAGCTTTCTTGACTATTTTTGCAGTTAGCCTGTCTAAGAGTTTAGAGGCTTTTCCCCTTTTCAAGATCCAGATTTTCTTTCTACTTGAACTCACAGGATCATAACTCATAGTCCTATGAGCTTAAAAATTACATTGCTGTACGGCTGTGAGCAATGACATCACCATGTCATCTTGCCACAAAATCAAGAGAGAGATTAGGCTGTCAACAGTAGCCCTAACTTCAATACTACCAGCTTTTCAAAAGCATATGAGACAACCTCCATTTTTCCCATGTTTACTTTCTCATCCCGAGTGATGTTTTGCAACTGTGTCTCTTCCAACAGCAAGGCAGCCAGGGCTCCCTGGGGAGCCCACTTAGGCTGTTGTTCTTGAATGGCTAAAGTGGGAACACGAGTTCTGTGTCTCTGGACACACGCTCACACATCTGTGGGTGGTATTCGTGGAAGAGAAAATGCTGGCTAAAGCTCCTCCTGCTCTGCCTGCCTCATACAGAGCAAATGCAGTCTTGATCTGAGATGTGTCCTTCATGCTGGGTGGGCATGATGCTGTGGTTAGGACCAAATGCACATATGGGGGTCACAGTGCTGGAGGTTACCCACACAGAGCAGCAGGGAAACAGCAACAGCTGCTTAACCCCTTGTGCCAGTTTCCATGCAGAGCAGTAAATGTACCACATTCAGGGAATAGGAATCACAGGGAGGTATAGGGAGGAAAAAAGATTGACATAGTCAACCAGAAAAAGAGCTGGCTGCAGGATACTTGTTTGGAGGTCCAGGTCAGGCTAGAAGCACCACAACATCCTACACAGAGTCACTAATTACCATGCACAGAAGCAGAGTATGACAAGCACAAATAACACGTGAAATCCTACAGAGAAAGCCAAGCCTTGCTCTGAGCTAGGCACCCCTCAGCGGCCCTTTGGGAAGGTGGCAACAAAAAAACAAGGCTCACTGTGAAAGGTATGTCTGTGTTGAGGGAGTTGGAGGAATCCAGAAGTAGGTTTTATCAAAAAAGAGATGAGAGAACACTGGCCAAAGCAAGCATGCAGCCAGAGCTCCCAGTCCACTTAGAGTGATAGCTGCAGCACTATGCAAATGAAATTATTGTCATCAGCAGCTCATCAGCCCTGTGACAAGGGCAAGAGTAATCATCTCTGCTTTACAAACACAGGACCTGAGACAGGCCAAATGCAACTACACCAGTGCTGGGAGCAGCACAGCAAGTCTCTGCCCAGAGTCTCCAGGGTCCACACTAAACAGGGTCAAGAGTGGGCAAGGCCAGCCATCTGAGTCGGGCAACAAAAATTACTGAGTAGAGAAGGAGACAGGAACAGGATCTACACTTCAAGGCTGTTGGCTGTGCATTACCGACTCAGCTGTCGTCCATACGACTCCTTGCATCACCCTGGTGCTTCCCCTTGTGCCCCTGGCAAGGGTGTCCTCGGGCTCACAGCTCACTGTGGTGCAGGGTTAGGTCAGCCTTTCCTGCCAGCCTTGCAGTCGAACAGGCCCTCAGACCTATTGTCTTGGAATCAGGGTAATGATGGATGCCTAGGATGTTTCATCATTTCCCAGCACTGTTACAAGGCCCACATTAAACCTCATCAGAAACATTTTTGTTTCCTTTCCGATTTTTATGTGCCTGGAGTGCTAGCCATACCTCCACCAGCCGTTGTTCTCCTGTTATTAAAAAGTGGTCCATTTTTCAGGGAATGAGTGTTGCCGTAGAACAAAACTGTTAATGAACCTCTTGCATTAGCAGTAAGACCTCGGTGAAATGTTTGCCACTTGTCATATGTCCTTCATACCCTCTCCATCCCTCTCCCCCAACCATCCAGGATCCATCACTCCCTTCTCAGCTTTTTCCCACACTTGCCATGAGGTCAAACAAATGAAAGGCTGGATGAGTCAGCAGTAGAAAACAGGGCACTGAGCTTCCGAATGCATTTGATGAAGAGGTTACAAGAAGAAGGTTAAGAGGCTGAGAGGTTAAGCAGCTGAGAGCCCTGGTCTGTGCTTAAATAGTGCACTGGGCCCATGGGTGTGGGGAAGACCCAGGTGAGGCTTGTCAGGGCCATCGTACCTCTGTGGTTCCCTCAAGGACTGGCATGGTCACTGGCTGGATCATCCTTCAGAAAGTGGTAGTGTATCCTCCTTGTGCAACATGTGTCTGCACTCACTAGCATAGTGTGATTTTGACGTCTGCCCATCTTGATTTTCCATAATTCCCTTATATATGTTTTTCCACACATTTGTGCAGAAATTAATACCCTGTGGTTCCAGGCTCAACCCAGAATTTTATTGACAAAATAAGAGCTTATAGAAATAATGGTAGCTATACTATTTGGAAAAATCATTTTGGAAAAGAGATTATGAGCAACAACTTCCATGTTTCAGTGGCTAACACAATAATATGTCAGTTACAGCCCTCTACTTGGTCTGATCCAGCTGTTCGTCCAAGAGGTCTCAAGGTGCAGCTGTTCTTAACACCACACCCAGATCCTTTCAGTTACTGTTGAAATTGTGCCATAAACCTGCTTACAGATTTTTTATGTTTTTTCTTCCTTGAAAGCACCTGCTTGAGATAAATGGATGGTTTTGTTATTAGATAGTCAGGAAAGGCAAAAGTGGAATTCTATTTTCAGGCATTTTGCAAAGTGAGGTGGGTTCTCATGTTGGAAGCACAACTCTTGGAATTTCTGCTAATAAATTCACCTATCTCTGCTCCCCAAACTTGTCCTCTACCTACAGGACACTTGAAATGAGCAGTATGAATGAACCTGCCTCTTGCAAGTAGCTGGCTCAGGAAAATGCAGATTATTTGAGCAATGAACCCAATGCATGTATCTATGGCAGTTTAGCAAACAACTTAGATAAATCAGAGAGGGAAATCCCTCCAGATTTTGATCCTTAGTATGAGTTCAAGCTATTATTTGCACAGGTAGCTGAAAATGTGTGAAGCAGTTAGAAATTGGATGAATCCTGAAGGGACAGGACCAGTGCAATTTGGGAAGAATAATGCTGTTATTCAGCTGAAAAAGACCCACAAGCATATGATCCCAAGGCCATCAGGAAGAAACAATTTGCGGTCACTGGAGAAGGCAACTCACTGAGGTCAGGCAACATGTGCAAGACTGTAACACTGGAGGTCCCCGTGCCAAGAAAAATATCTTGGCCATACTTCCTCCATGCTGTTGGTGACAGGACAGCCACAGTGGTTTCCTCTAGACCAGTGGGCAAGTGAACAAAGAGGGACATGTGTTGTGCTTGGAGCCAGATGCTTGCCCACCTACACCCACCTGTTGGTGCAGAGGTTTGTGGCTTTTTGCCGAGCAGTGACCATGGTGTTAGCCACTGATGTCTGGCTTACCTGGGGGTGACAGACCCCCATGAAAGTCCAGGCTGCCCTTTAGCCCTTTGCAGCCAACCTGGCCTGAGGCTGGGAGAGGTGGTGGGTTCATTGCTGGGAAGACATCCTTTTGTAGTTCCTCTGGCACACACTTATCTGTGGTGCACAGAACATCTGGGTGTTTTGCCGACAACATACAATCAAGACTTTTTCTCTCTTTTCCTATCCTCTTCTTTGTTTTGGCCTTTCTCCTTTAAAGCCTAGCAACCTGATTTCCTTTAGGCTTGCTTAGATCCATATCAGTGTAAAATAGACAACCAGCCTGAAGTATTGCTGCTTTTGCAAAGCATGGAATTGCCACCTAAGAGGCAAAGGAGAAGGGAACAGGATACCCAGGGTCCTCATTCCCAAAAATGAGCTTGGTTGACTGTACCTCAGCTGCCTTTTTGCAGACCTACACCTCATTCACAGAGCCCATTTCTTTTTTATTCTTTTCAAAAAATAATTGAGATCACATCAAACAATCCCCCTAATATTGGGGCTGGATGGATCTACCTTCTTCAAACTATTTCAGAATAAACAGATTGCTTCAGAAATGAGAAATAAAGTCAGCCCTTCTTGCAAATGTGGTTGTTGTTGTCAGTGGACATTGATGTGCTGTGAAGAAAACTCTGTCACGTGCCTTGACTTCAGAAAAGCATGAGAAAACCCTCGCAACCTTCCCTTAGATAAGAAACCACAAACAAATCAGAAACAAGAAGTGAAAACTCAATTCAAGGTTTACTCCAGGATGGACGTCTTGCTACGATAAATTAAGGTGTTTTTCATTATTAAAAATAAACAAAGCAATGAAAGTGAACCATGTCACCATTCATATGCTTAAAAAACATCTTTAATCTGCTTGGGAAAATCTTTTTTTCCCCCTAACAGGAAAAAATATTAGTTGTCCAGATAACAAGCAAAACAAAATCAACCAAAGGGCATCAAGAGACTTCCTGAAATTGAAAAAACAATGTTTTGTGTAACAAGTTTAAAAACAAAACAAAACAAAACAAAAAAAACACCACAAAATACAACTACACACAGCAAGAAGAACGATTCCTCCAGCTTCTTCAGGTCGTTCAGTGGTTTCAGGAACATGAGGAAGAACTTCACAAGCAGTCGACAGTTTTATTTAACCTTGCAGCATTTTACAGCTGTCCTAAGCCTCTTCCCCTCCCCGCTGTTCCCCCCCTGCTCCCCTCACCCCACCCCACCCCACCCCCCCCGGAAACCATTTGTCTTTCTAGTGCCTTATTTTTAACAGCTCAGTTCGGCCCCAAAGGGACATGCGTAAAAACAACGAAAGAATTTAATCCGACAATTTTGGAGTTCCCAGGACTGAAATAGCAACCCTGATGCAAATCAGGACTAAGGCTGCCTTGGAAGAGGGAGCGATACCTCCTCCTCTTTCAGGAGGGAGGGATGGAAATGAGCAGAGCCACGATGATGGGCAGTCACCTAAACAGACGTTCACCTAATCTGAGGCTGGTAGACCCAGACAATGTCAGGCTGGGCTAGCAGGGAGGCTCGGGGACCCGATTCATCCTGCAGTAAATCAGCCTCTGGAGATGCACGGGGAAGTTTGCACAATGTCTGCCCAAACTCTGCCTGGATCCCTGCCAGAGCTGGGAAACTTTCATTCTCATGAGTTCACAAATTTCACCTACAAGAGCCTGATTTAAACAATACGGGAGGCGGTGTGGCATTCCTCACCGCATCCCTCTCGGCCACTGCACTGTGAAACCACAGGAAATCATTAGCTGTGCCTGCTAAGAACTTCTGGATCCCAACAAATTATTCACATTTGATGTATTCTGAGATTTTTGTTTGTTTGTTTGAAGTTTTTCACGGATTGGTTTGTGATGCTGATTTATGCAGTTTCTAATGTTTGGTTATGTAGTTTAAGCATAGCAACATGGGGTTCAAAGGCCTCCCATGTTACAGTTACCCTGGTTTTAAGTAGTACCATTGCTTGCGATTGGGTAATCAAGCCATGAAACTATATCTGCTCCCTAATAAATACACACAGCAGCCGGTCCAACCCTTGTACATTTATGAGCTGGTTTCAAATGTGATCCCTTGAGATGCTGGAAGACCCTTCATGTGAATATTTACAGCAGAAGTCAGTCCACTGAATGTTTGCAAAGAGTAATCCCTAGACAGGTGTAGTAGTAGCCAAAGCAAATTGGTTTAGAAATGTCAACATATATTCATGGATTATTTGCCCAGCTTAAGTACTTATAGTAAATGTCAATAGATCTAGGTATAAGGTTCACCTTGCCAGTAAGGAAACCCCTAGCCTTGCAGCAAATGTATGCATCACAACGGGAAAACAATACAAGCATGCTCACCAAAGGAAACCCACTGAGGAGGGTGATGGGAGAGAAAAGCACAGTCAAATCCCCATTCCCATTTTCTGGGGCTATTCCACTAAGGAAGGTTGGCAATCTATGGTGATTTCAGCATATCTGATCTTCCAAGACAGCACAAAGTCCCTTTGTTCATCTGAACTGTTTCCGGCAGCCCAGAGCTGTCCTCTGAAGCAGCCACCAGCCGCCGTGTGAAAGGGGCACATTTCCCATGTGGGCGCACAGCACAAAAGCATCTGAGAATGCTCCTAATGCTCACCTGCACCCTTTGGCAAGGTGACACTCCCACACCTTTCCTCCTCCACCAGACACAGAACTTCCCAGTGTTCCACCAACAGACCAATTCATCATTCAGTCTGCTGGTGAGGAGCAAAAAAAATATTAATGGAGAAATCAAGCAATATATGGCATGTTTGTCCTGCATACAGTACTCCACGGGCCTCCATGCATGCAAATGTCAGGATTTGCGGCCCCACCCCCCACCCTAACCCAAACCCTAACCCCACACACACTTTTTACAAGAAGACAGAGCTCTCTCCCAAGGCAGGGTATGGACAGCAATGTACAGCTCAGGGCAACTCTGGGCTGTCTGTGCACTGCTACATCCGTTGCTAACCTTGACTTCTCTAAGCAGCCTGTTCAGGGCAGGGAGCAGCCCAAAACAGAGAGCTTGTGCATTCTTACTGCTGACAGCAGAGTAGCAATTTACAGGGAGCTCCCTTCATAACTGAGGAGGCTCAGCCATGTCCCCTCCTAGATACTGCATGCCTTTCCATGAAGGAATAAGTGCTTTAAGGAGCCATCACTAATAACAATTGATAGAATTTCTTCTTTTTGTTTTTTATTTAATGGCTTCTGTAGGCCTGTGTCACATGTCCTGCCCTTGAATACTGTTCCTGGAGCATAAAGCTGACAGGCTCACACTGTCTCTGTGAGCAGTGGGCCGGCAGCTGCTCCCAAGTAAATCTGACCATCCAGCAGACATTTCCTTCTTTGTCCACCTGAGTTTTGTTACAGAATAAGCAATGTGCTGGAGACCACAAACCTCTACAGTGACCACAGCCCCTCCTGCAGTATCACACTTGGCATAAGTCAGTCTTGTGCTGATTGCGGCTCTTCCCTGTTCTCTGCAGCTCTGCTCAGCCACAGGAAAGGCTGATTTTCAATCTTACTGACACCTTGTTTACAACAGGTGGCTGTCAGCTTCCCTTCACCAGACTTGCCTCATACCGTGCCCAGCCCTTGCAGACACTGTGACAAGCAAAACCCTCTCCCCCATCCACAGCCTTCAGCTGCCCAAAGGGACAGGCCACCATAGAGCCATGAAGTACCCATCAAGCAAGGGGATAAATTTCACAGCTCTGCTGGCTTCATTTGCTCATCATTCCTGATTAAGGGTTTCATCCTGCAAAGTCACCAGGCCTATCTTGAGCCAAAGTGCACTCAGTCAGCTGCACCATATCCTGACAGGATGTCATCAGTAAACAGTAGGTAAATACTCATGCTTCATCACTGGTCAGTATTTGTTGCTTTTAGAGACCTGGACTAAAATTCCCACTGAAAAAAAAAACGTGTACAACAGAAGTAGCTTCTATTTTCTGCCCACAGGAGAACCATGCAAAGAGAGCCATTTCCTTCATCATTATTCCCCACACAAAAAAGTTGGATGATGTTTGTATCTTTTTTTTAGATTTTTTGCATGTATCTACTTAATTGTTGGGGGAAAAAATGATTTATTATAAACATATTATAGGCCAATAAGAAGCTGCCCCTGTTACCTACAAGTGTTTGCCCTTTGCAATGTGTCCTTTCCCCAGGTCAGTGACATGAGTCAGAAAACCCTACAGCCATCCCTGAGGGACAGAGCAGGCACCTCCCAAGTATTACTATTGCTCACACCATTCTAATTCATTTTGGGCAAATCATTGTGGGTGGCATTTGGAAGCGAGCTCTCTGCAAAAAGCATTTCTTCAAAAATGAAGGAGCAAGTGAGTACAGCAAGCAAAACCTTATTCTGACTAAATTATGACTAAAACATAAAGAGATATTTTCTGGAAATCACTGGCAGCATTTGCTCAGCAAAGGTTATTGTGAGAAGATATAATTGATATTAATGTCTAGGGTTATCTCATCTGATTGTATCAGCAAAATGTGGGATCACTTGGTAATTACTTTTAACATGATTTTCGCAGGAGAGCAGTCGATGCTGGAGAACAGTTGTCTTTTTAAATGCAGCAAAACACTGCCTAATTATGAATTAAACCCCAGGCTGAGCCAAGTAGCAGGCATTTTTGATTTTGAGTTTGAGCAAGCAGGACTTTCCCATTAAACTTCGAATGCTTTTCATAGTCATTTCTCCATGGAAGTAACACTTTTCTGAAAAAAAAAAAATAACATTGTTAGCTCTCAAAACATTGAAATGATACAATAGCTGCCTGCTTGAAGCTCACTCGCCACCTGCTTTTCCTTGTTTTGTTTTCTAGCCTCTAATTACTGAGCAGAGTCAATTCCTAATGAGGCAGTTTGATTTCCTGTTTTTCATACTTCTTGAGCTTCTTAAAGAGCCTGTCCAACATAAAAGGAACCCTTTTCTAAACAGATTTTAAATTAATTATAGTAACTTTGCTGGTTGTTGTTATTGTTGCTCTGTGTGTGTATGTGTATGTGTATAGGTGTGTGCGCGCATCCGAGTTTTCCATGGCTGCGTTTCTCATTTAACATTTCCACATGAAACAACTTTTTTTTCCCCCCTCCTGTTCCCCCCACCCC
>VYZS01100503.1:0-14452 GCA_013400695.1 Neodrepanis coruscans | reverse complement strand
TCCTGTTCCCCCCACCCCACCCCCCTCTCCACCCCCAACAATGCAAACTGGAAACTCTTGTCCAGGAAATCGTAGCCACAGAAACACTGTGTCTGGGCTGAGGAGGAAAAGGTGGTGATGTCATGAATAATTGGGCTGTGAGAAAAAACGGAGCATGAATAAGGAGGGAAATATTCTGACGTCTGTCTTTAAAGCTGGAAGATAAACACTTGTTGTGAATGGTACACACTGCCTTCCAAAAGGGCTGGTAGGAAGAAGAGCAGGACTAAATGACTACTCAGAAATACATGAATGATGCTAATGAGGTCTCTCAGCCCTCTCCTAGCCCCACCAAACACATGTAACGCCTCTCAGTTTGTATCTCAGTGCTTCCCCTGTGGATAGCAGTGGCACTGAAGAGCTTCTGTGTTCCTGGGATTTACAGAAATCTTAGTCGTCCTCCTGCTTCTGCTCTCTGCTTTCTCTGTCCCTGCCTGGCTGCCCCTATGGCACAACAAGAGGCTGCTGCAGGTTGGGGCTCAGACCTTGTCCAAAAGTTTCCATCAGACATTGCTTCTCTCTGGCTGGCCACAGGAATATTGCAGTTGAGTTGCCTTAGTGCACGGACGGTACAAAACACCGCCAGTCAGAGCCTTCTGGCACAGCAGTGGCCCCTGCCATGATCCATCTGCATTCCCCCAGCACCTCAACACTCCTTGCCCTAGTCCCAAGATGACATTTGCTGAAGTCACTCACAGAAGGCATCTAAGGACTTTGCTACAAGGTCAGGTCCTCACCACCTTGTTTCTTTCATTCTCCAGCCAGAATCTTCCCAGTGAAATTTCCCATGGGATGCTTTATCTGGAGCAGAGCTCACTGTCATGTCTAAGTAACAGGCAACAGGCGCTGCAGCATTGAGAAGGTGGCTGAGGATTGCTGTGTGTTTGAACAACAGCAGCAAGCAGAGCAGCCCAGAACCGTTGTGCTGGGCTGTTTGACCAGTGCACAGAAGAAAGGCACTCCCTATCCCTGAAGGTTTGGAGAACTAAGCAACAGACTTGCACCAGCAAGTCCCTGGACCTGCTGCATTTGTGAGTGAATGAAATTTCTCTGTGGAAACTACATATGAAGCTCATTGAAAAAAATACAACCTTCTGCTAGAAATTTAGGGAAAGGCAATCATGCTATAGCTCTAAAAATTTTAGTGAGCCTCGGCTGGGGAGGATTGCATTCCAACCCCACCCAAATCATAAAGCTGAGAAAACTTCAATGGGCTCTAGCTTCTGGATTATTATTATTATTATTATGACAGGGTTTTCCTCTCAGGATTCAGACTCTCTGTAAATGGTGGGAAAAAGGGTTTTATACAACCTCCAGTCTCCACATGACAAAGTGACTGCCTATTCCTACAGTCATCTGAACAGAATAGACGGAATAAGCTATTGTCTGTGCTCAGAAGTCAGCGACTGCACTGGCACTTGATTGGTCCAGGATGCAGAGGAACAAAAAGGTCATTGAATAAAAGAAGAACAATACTTCTCATGAAACAAATGAGCTTTTGCTAATTTATAACATGTTTGGATTGGTTATCATATATATCAAAATGATGTAATTAGTAAATGTCATTTTCTGGAGAGAGAGAGTTCAGCAAACCCTTAATGATGGGAATTTCCTGCCCTGGACTGGAGTCTCTGGACTACCAGGGCATCATAAAGATGCTGTATTTCACTAATAATTGGAATGGGCACAAAGTGGGACCTAGATGTGTGACAAGGGGAAAAAGAAAAAAAGTTCACCTACTGTGAAGGCTAGTTGCACTGAAGGATTAATGATATACATACAATGGGCTGAAGGGAACTAAAAACTGTCTTGTGCATTTCATATTCAGTGTCTGACGCCTGGAATCCAAATTGTTCCTACTCCAAATATCAACATCCATCAAACCTGTTACCACTCAGGTGATGATCTTTTTGCAATGGGCACAGGATTGTGCCCATTGAGCTTGGCCTCAAGTCCCAAAGCACCTCAGTCAGAGGGATGTCCAGACCAGGACAGAAGCTTTGCAATTTTTGCAGTGCTCTACTGAACATATTAAATTGCAAGGATGATTTTCAATGAGATCTCCATATGTTCAATGCCAACTTTAACTTCAGAAGTTTTGAGTGTGTTGTTCCCCTGCATACTCACAGACACACAATCACATTCACAGGGCAAAGGAAGATCACATCAGCAGTTACACTTTCCAGATCTGTGGGAAAAACTGCTCTCAAGATGCTCTTCACTCGGATGGGAGTCAGGAGTACTGGAGACCTCGTGTAGGAGACATTTCTCAAGTAGTGTCATTCTAGGTTGCATTAGACCTCACTATAGGTCTGAAGGCTCACTATACTAGGAAAGCCAGACCCACTACAAGACATGAGGAACCTAGGAACATACAGAACCTACTTGTTAAGGGGAAAACAATAGTTATTTTACCCTTTCTTCGCAAGTTAAGCTTGAAATTAAGATGAGGCTCAAGCCCTCAAGAAAAAGACACTGGCTGCAGCAGTGAAAGCCAAAATATGTAAATCCCCTCTTCAGATATATGTCTACCATTTTCAAATAAGTGTATGAGCTACATTAGAAACCCCTTGCATTTCTTCCTCCAGGTCCAGTCCTAAGCTGAATGTTGCTGTAAGGACTTAAACTGATTGTTTCTGCTTAGAATTATAGAATATCTTGGGTTGGAAAGGACCTTAGGGTCATGGAATCCAAGCCCCCTGCAATGAGAAAGGATGTCTTCAACCAGATCAGGTTATAAGGGATTAAGAGACAGCAAATATCTAGGCGTCTAGAGAATCAAAGAGTATGAAAAAGGCTATGTCCTTTGGCTCAGACTTGGGAGATGACAGAAATCCACAGGTTTGTTTTCATTTCATAAGTTCATCCTTTCCCTCTAGAAGTTTTGCAGCAGTTTTTGGACCTAAAGGTTCTGCTGTAGCATGAAGGTCCTCAGGATATTTCAAGAGCAGTGCAGCACACTCTGTTCCTCAGGGCTCACAGAAGCTCAGATGCTCTCAAAGTGACACCAACAGGGCAGGATGCTGAATTGAGTAGTTACCTAGAAAATTTTTTCTCTGTGGTGGAAAAATCCAACAGGCAGGTTTGTGAAAATAAATATCCTCTGGCAATTGCCACAGCATTCTCTGAGCTTTGCAATAAATATGTTATATTAATTCATATTTCCTCCTTTGCAGGAATTGCTCAGGCACAAATAAAACAATAACACAATATGGAAACACTTCCTTAATCATTGGTACTGCAACTTTATTCTTCATGGTAAATTAAATGTATGTGAGAACTAAACCAAAGACCCAAAGAGCCAGTAAACACTAATCACAGAACCTCTTCTGCCTGTAATGGGCATGTTTGAGCAGGAAATGTTTAACTGTTAAGGGATTTTCACCTCTCTTAGCAAAGGAAGGACACCTCTAAATGCGACATTCTTGTCCCCCAGGAAATACCCTTATATTCTCTCCTAGCTCAGAAAGAAAAACACTCCAGTGCAAATAATTTACTTCACATCCACTTCTTCATTTTAATTTATGTTTTCCAAAAATCCTTCTAATGTCAATTTTTCTATCTTTTATGAAGATTAACCCAGCAAGTCCCACATTTGTGAGCATCTCCAACAGAAATCTGCTAAATGAATAATTTTCAGTCAACAAAACCATATTCTGATGAGTTCTGCCTGAGGCAGCTGTGTTTCTGCGACTGAAAAGAAGAAGGAAAGCATGCATTTTCTCCTTGGAGGGAGAGCTAAAAAGCAGAAAAGGTTACCACACATCTGTTGGTCCACTGTACATATAGTATAGCGTTTCTGTGCTCCCAGCAAAGCAACATCAGCATGACCCTCTGTGTATAGCTGATGTGCAGTAGCTCATATCCCTTAAATGCTCCACCATGGGTCTGTGCTGATGGTGCAGCCAGCAGTGGCACTCAGCCTTTCTGGCTGGGGGATACATATCCATCACCAGAGACTGGAGAAAAGGGCACATTGTGGCTTTTCTCTGGCCATGGGATCATATTACAGAGCACACAGTGTCCAATTCAGCTGATGCACTGGGCTATTTCACAAGGTTATTTTCAGGTAAGTGACTCCAGGTTAATACTTCTGATCTCAGGTGAAGCAGGAAAACCTGAGACTACAAAGTATATGGACTCAAGTGGCCTCCAGACAGTGCCACAGAAAGTGGAGAGCAGCAAGACACTCACCCAGCTCCTGTAACCTGTCTACATGCAGTCGCACAGGTGAGGACCACAGTCAAGTACTGCCCTACCTGCTATCTTAATCATAAGGAGAACAAGATGCAGCCCTTCCTGCACAGTCCAGCAAATACCAGGGTTTGACACATCAGGAAAGCAGCTAATGGTGTTGACTCACAGACAATCCACCTTTCTTCAGCAAACTTCTTATTTACAGTAAATGAGTGCATACAGTCTACTTTTAGTTCCTCTAAGTTACACTTCAGTTAAACTATGTCTTGGGTTCACCAGATGATCAGATCAGGACAATAATCTCAAGGTAATAACAGCTCCCTACAGCTACAGCTTTTGTTAAAATAGTTGTATTAAGCCACAACCAGGATTTAAAGAAATCACATTAATGAGCTGAGTGACAGGGATTGTAGGTGGAGAGTGAAAGAGAACTTGCTGTAAAGATTAATAGCCCATGACTGTGTGTGGGTAGGAATGCACCAAGAAATGGGTGGCTCTTGTTTATTCCAGGGCTTTCCTGTAGTATGGATTTCTGGATGAACAGAAGAAACAAAGATATAATGTCAATTAAACAGTTGTTTATTGCCTGTTTGGAAAATATGCCACTGAGCTAACCAAACAGTCTCCTATCATTGTATCAGTCCAAGGTCATCTATATTGCCAGTAACTGCATTGTTCAAGCCTTGTCTTTGGACTTTGTAGAGTGTGTTCTCACAGGTCACTCGCTCCACTGCTGGTAGATGTGGATGGAGCCACCACTCCGTGTTCTCAAACATTTTGCGACCATTTCCTGTCCCTTTGCTAAGGATGGAAAGACCAGAGCCCTGTGCAGAACTCCAAAGATGACAATATGACAGATCCGAAGGATCAGATGCCATCTGGGATTCAGGCCCTGCCTGTGCACAGAGCAAGAGAATGACTTTTACAACCATGCAGTATCCAGTGCTGTCCTGGTAAAGCAGCAAGTTTTCAGCCTGAGTATGTGCACAGTGTAGATGTGGTGAGGTTCTCCACAATTTTTTTTTTGGAGTAGGAGTTCATCAAAACAGACAGATATGGGTGTTACCAGCAAGCTCACAACCAAACTCCACAGAAATCATCAAATATCTATTAAAATCTGATAAATTATTTAAACAACTCCCTGGCTTGGGAAGAGAGAAAGCATACATTGATAATAGGTCTAGTAAGAAATCTCATTTGAATACTAGTATGCACACTCCTGAATTTCCACACACCTTATTTCCAGGGAATGACTAGAGCAAAGCAGTCGTTGTTCCCAGAGTTTTCATACTTTGGTTTACTCTGATTTGTGAGCTACTTTACTGATAAAGAGCTGGCACAAATCAGCAGCTGTTATCTCATCTCCACAGAAATAGCTTCCTTTGCCAGACTAGCTTTCAGCACTTTCAGCACTTACAGCACTTACAGACACACCTGGGTCTTAAAAAAAAATCTCTGATCAATGCAAAACATTGATCCTGATTTGCATATTTGAATTAGTCTTACAGCCTGCTTGGTGTCACTCTGGTCCCTACTGCCCAAATATCCTCCCTCTGCAGATGTCCTAGCAGAAGGCAACAGCAATCCAGCACCCCAAACATAGTAAGATCTCACCTAGATGGAGAAGAGGAAAGTAATAGTATCTGAATTCTGATGGATGATACTGCCCTGAGCTCAAATAAGGGAATTCTTCCATTAATGTGGCACTTCTTAGGCATAGTCTTCTATTAATGTGGCACTGCATTAGGACAGGAGAGAGACAACTCTGGAGAATCAGGTACTTTCTGACCGTCCCTACCTAACTGCACCAAATATAAATACAAATTTTGCACTCCAAATTTCAAGGACTTGAAATTGCAAAGAACTTGTAAACAGCAATGAATTCTGTGACTTACTAACCCTTAGGGCAAAGCAATGTAAACTCAATTCCATCTCCAGATGTGGAGAGCTACACATTTCACCCAACTCTTACGTTTTTTTGGAGTACAACCCCAAACCTAGCCACTGACAGAAATCAGCAACTCAGCAGCCTCTGGCAAAATCAGCAGCAGGACCCGCTGGCTTCTCTCCAAGTCACCACCCAAGATGTTAGTGACCAAAGGACACAGTTACCTCTACACACTATCTGTCTTGCAGTGAATAGGATGACTTCTGCTTTACTGCCAATGGGTACCAATCTACATGAAAAGCATGCAATCACCTTTTCTGATGAGTATAGTACAAACTTGCTAATGCTCCTGGCTACCCCTCCACGTTGGCATGACGGAACACAAGATGATGTGCTGGCTTTGGCTGGGATAGAGTTCATTTTCTTCATAATAACTAGTATGGGGCTATGGTTTGGATTTGTACTGAAAACAGTATTGGTAACACAGGAGTGTTTTTGTTACTGCTGAGAAGTGCTTATACAGCATCAAGATCTTCTCTGCCTCTCACGCCACCCCACCACCCACTTGGGCTGGGTGCACAAGACAGTGGGAGGAGACATAGCCAGGTCAGCTGACCCCAACTGACCAAAGGGATATCCCATAATTTATGGCATCATGCTCAGCGTATAAAGCAGGGGGGAGATAAGAAAAGAGGACAGTTGCAGTTGGAATTATGGTATTTGTTTTCCCAGGTCACTGTTATGTGTGATGGAGCCCTGCTTTCCTGGACATGGCTGAACATCTGACTGCCCATGGGGAGTAGTGAATTCATTCCTTCTTTTTCTTTGCTTGCAGCCTTTGTTTTTGCTTTACCTGTTGAACTGTCTTTATCTCAACCTCTCGGTTTTCTCTCATCTACTCTTCTGATTCTCTCTCCCACGCCACTGTGGGGGAGTGAGCAAGATGCTGAAGTCAAACCACGACAGATGAGCACTGCAAAATATGTTGCAGTTCTGCTTGTGCTGTAGTGGATCGCTTTGTAAGAGAGTGTATCAGCCTATAACGTTGCCTGTTCAAAATCTCCCAAAGGTACTGAATTCAAGAAAAATTAGTTTGGGGCATCACAAGAACCTGGTCTGAACTGTGACCCACTGACACAGAATTTGGTGGCTGCTTTCATTGGTTTAACAGTGTCTGATAGGATTATGGGCAGTACATTTCCAGGCTAGATAAAATCTACACAAAGCACTTCCAAAAATATTGCAGTACTGAGTCTGTTGTTACAGATGCTTTGGTGTCCACAGTAATACAAAGCTTTGACTCTCCAGCAGATTTATAAACAACAAAACTCACCAATCTCTGTTATTTTATGGGTGAACTGAAACCACTTTCTTGTTAATACACTACAAAATTCAACTATACTGTAAGCATTGCTATGTTTTGCTAGGAAAGTTCCTGTTCCTTAAGTATTATACTTGTACAGCAGCTTTTGTTGGTATTTCTTCATCCAGGCTGCAGTCCCTCAGAGTGTGGTGATTTCTGTGAATTTTGCTATCACTCTTACTGGCTGCCTCTCAATGACCGCGCAGATGAAAGTAACGTGAATGAAAGCAATGTGAATAGCAGTTTTAGAACTGAGCTTGGTTTCATCACTTTGCCAATCTGCTAAATAAGAAGAGAGAGTCAGAGCTAAGAACCTGTTCTGAGAGCTGATGGGAACAAACACAGAGTTTGAAACGCACAGAGGCATACAGATGTTGATTGGCTTTTTCCTAAATGGTTTCCTTCAGAAGAGCAGATACACTCACTCATGGGATATCATAGGTTTTTGGGCTAAAACAGACTTTCTGGGCACCTCATCAAACCCAGCCAGCTGCCCTCTGTCCCACCTTCTTCTCCACACCATGTAAAGAAATTACTTCCATAATTCTTCTCCTTTTCCTGTTTTCTTGTATCTATTTTCAGCTTTCCTTCATTCTTTTTGCTGAGATCTTTGCAGGCAATATCACCTTACCCATCCAATGCTTATTCTCCCTTTAAACATCCAGAACATCTCACAATCTCTGGCCTCAGCTGCAAACGCCAACCAAAACTGTACAAACAACAGCCCAAGGAAAAGTGTCTTTCCTGTCACACAGCTTGTCTCTCTCCAGCATTCTTTTCCTACTATAGTGCTGGCTAACAACAGAGCTCAGGTCAGTGCAGTGTTCGCCATCGCATGGAACACCTCCCTCTGAATTTAGGAAGAGCTTCCTGGCAGCTCTGCCTTGCCTCAGGTAAGAATAGTGATGCTACCTTCATTAAGAGCCTCATGAGAACCACAGAAGTACATTAGTATCCTATCTTTAACCATTTTCCACCCTTTGAAGGAAAAAGAGATACTCTGAAACAGGTCCATCACAGAGGATATTTTGTGGGATAACATGGCTCCTGTGCCACCCACCCTAAGTGTACCAGAGAAATGGGTTTCTCCCAGGCAAGAACAGAAGGCAGGAGGGAGCAGGTAGAATTTGGATTAGCAGTCATATCCCTGCCAGACTTTTATCTTCAACATCTTCTGTTGCTTTCCCGCTAGACTTCCATGGGTGGCTGTCACTGCTGGAAAGCTAACAAAAGGGATGTTGTCCCTGGTGATTTTTCTGCCCTCTTCATATAGATCTGGTCTGAGAAAAAGCAGATATCATGGTGGTTAAAATTCAAGGCAACAGGACACAGACTACCCTCCCATTCCAGCTACCTCTTCTGATGGAAGAAGGAATGGGAAATACCAGGAAAAAGGCTCGTAAAGGCCTTGCAAAGAAGTCACATAAAAAAGCTATATCTATGAATAATTTGAGGCTGGAATTCGTCCTTGCAACTGAATGCTTGCTGTTTTCATCAATTTGAAGAGTTAGCAGAAATTAATCAGCTGTGAATTGTTTCTAAAACGAACAAGAAGCAGCGCTCATCTGTGGGGGGTCTGCAGCAAGAATGAAATTAAACAAACAAGAAAATGTGGCCAAAACTCTTGAACGGGAAAACAAGCAGGCACCAAAATAAGCAATATTGTACAATACACTGTGTAAAGTGCCTTCACTGGAAATTTATCACAAACAGAATAAAATGCTTCCCAGTACACAAGCTAAAGAATCCCTGTTTAATGATATTATCCAAAAACTTGAGCTGCCACTCAATGAGTCATGACTGAAGGCTAAAGCCTCTGCTAGATACTAGATAAGAAACACATTGGACATCTAAACTGTTATATATCTTGGCATTTGACAAGCAAAACGTCCGTGTAAAACCGTATGCCAGTAAATCTGCTTCTGCTTTAAGCTGATTATTCAAGGGTTAACTATGAGATCCCCTAATGAAGTAATAAAACCCAGATATATTTTAAAAGCCATTGATTCCTTGCATTATCTGTTTTGGAGCATTCTCAAAGTATAAAAAATAAGATGGAAATACTTTGTAACCTACAAGGAGTTCATTAGTTGCTGTGTATGTCATTTGAAACATTCCTTCCTCTACCTTTACTGCGATGCTCCAGATTTTGTTAGGAATGGGCCTAAAACAGAATCCTGCATTAGACTCCCCTGACCCCAAAGTTGAAAGAGTGCCCACAATCTAATCCACAGTGCACAACCTGATTTTACCTATTAATCCATTCAGCACCACGGTTGTGGTACAGATCCCTGGTTTAATCCAGATATCCCAGCTTGTACCCTTTCCAGGATGTAGTGATGCCTTTTACTTACGTGTCCTGCTGTGGCATAAGGCAAGTTTCAATGGAAATAATGCTAACATGCAGTCAACAAGACTGTATTTATTTACACCTTATACCTAGTTCTTCAAGTCTTGTCATAAAGATTGTGCTCTTGCCAGAGAAATACCCCTAATCCTAATCTCAGACAGACATTCCAAGCACTTGACAGTGGCTGATGCTCAGATGCCACCTGAGCTGTTGTACATTAGGGCAGACCACATTGTCCCTGCTCTGCTCAGGCACTAAGAACGGGATCAATCTCACCTTGCTTTCACTTTCTAAAATTAGGGGTATCACCTGATCAAGTCATGCAGTTTCCTCTGGAGTCAATGGAGACAGCAGAATTTCTGCAGATTCATTCTGTCTAGTTCAAGAGTCCCCTCGCAGAATGAATTATATGGTCCCATCTCTCAGGGTTGACTCAGGAGGAAATGTAGATAATCAACATATAGCCTATATACCTATTAAAAGGGTAGAGTAAAATGAGATAAATCCCATCCTGAGCACTGAGAAGGGTTTTCAGTCCAGCACTTGTGTATGTATGTGCGAGAAGAATCACACAGAATGGGCCTATCCTATACCTCACCCCAGGCTTTTAAACAAAACAGCGTGTCAGCCTTACACAACTATTTAATTGCTCTATCATGACAGCTTCATTCCCTTCAGGGTGAGATGGATGCCGCCGTCTTCCCTCCCGCAGCTGATCTTGTGGAGAGACATCAGTGGTTGCCACCCTTTAGCAGCCTCTGGCAAAGGGCAGTCCTTGACAGAAGACTTCTTGATCCTTCCCAGCTGGCTAAGGGTGGCAGCATAGCCCTATCATAAGAACACTAAATATCCTCACGGGAAGACCTCACAGTTGCTCAGCTCAGGAAAGGATCGTGTGTAGGCTGCAAGGGAGCATCTCTGTGACCATCCACGCGCACAAAGCAGGAGAAAAGAAGGAGTCAGTACGGTGCCCTCAGCGTACCCCTGGTTTACATCATTTAACACTCACAAATGAAGTGTTTATTGCTGATCTATTTGGGGCTCACTATGTGTTCAAGTGCCCGCTTTTTTCGGTCTACTAAATTACCTGATTAAACTTTTGATTTAAAGAATACATCTGGGATCTCAGGCAAGCCGGGCTCTTACCGGCCAACTAGGTCTGCTGTCACGTATGACTGACAAGATACTTACGCTGAGGGGTCAACAGACAAACAGACAGATTCATTAATTTTTCTTCTCTCTTGTCCCATTATCTAAGCCCCTGTGCCATCCACAGTCAATGGACTGAATGTTCATTTCTATTCCATTGTCATACTAACTACTGCTCTGGCTTAAGTATCCTTTTGAACCACAAGAACAATGTGCGCAAGGCGCAAATCCATCCCGCTCCTCCATGGCTAAGTAGGGCCATTAGACAGGAGAAACAATAGAAACTCAGCGGGTGCTCTGTGTTTGCTCCCTGCATGGCCGCACACAAAGACAAAAAGCAAGGAGGGCTGGATGGTCCAGGGATGAGTACTGGATACCCCGATGCACTCATTTTCCCAGCATCCCCAGATCACAAAGGAATAGAGGTTTTCCATGGGCCTACAGAGGCTACATCAGTCACTGGGCACAGGACCTCATTGTCTGGTTTGTTTTGTTTCCCCGAACAATATGTCACATATTTACTTTCCTCTTGGAGGGTTGATGTTAACATAAAATCACCATGTTATGCCAAAATGTCAGCATGCCACATTGCCACATCTCCACATGAGACTGCCTCATGGGCCCCCACTAGGATTTCTGCACCCAATCATTTCCCATAAGCAGTGTTTGCAGGATGTGAGATCTTCTTAAAATAGGACAAACCCAGAAATCCTGGAGCCGGTGACAGCCCTCGTTCATGTCTCTGTCTTGAGTGACTCCATCTGGACAATCTAGAATTGCTTTTGATTGGCTGCAGAAGCAGCTGGTCTTGGTTAAAATCTTTCTTTACTAGAAATAAATATAAACACTATGTATAAGAAGTCCGGATGGTCTTTTTCTCTAGTCATCAGCAAGTTTTACCTTCTGATGGGATTTTAAAGCAAATTTTCTTACTTAACTGGCCAGCTGTATTATAATTGCCTTTAACTTTTACTGGTTTGCAGCTCTGAGAAGTTGGCTGCTGCTGCTGCTGTCTTGCTGCAGCTTATCCTGGTACACAAGCAGGGGCAACTCCCCTGAGTCCCAGAGACCCTCTCCTGCCACTGCTGGCCTCCACATCTCTCCAGAAATTCAGACATTGGTATATAACAGCTTATGCCCAATGCCAGACTACAAGACGAGTTAGGAAAGCAAAAGAGTTCAGCAAGAACCCAGTGCAACCACCATGCCTGATGGCAGGACAACCCCTACAATCAATCAGTCCCAAGCAGGTAGGTACCACTGGGGCAATGGCATGTCATCAACCTTCACTGGGTGCAGGGTTGGATGCACCTCTGGCCATCCCAGAAGTGCTTCCCAACTTTGCTCAGCTCTCCTCTCTGTCCTCTAGGAAGGCTGCATAGTGTCTGCACTGAGGCCATACTCTGGGATTTGCTCTGCCAACTCTGACATACCAGAGGTTTGAGGCTTCTTCCCCCAACTGTCTGAAGTGAGCGCCACAATGCTGGGCCCCTACCAAACATTCCATGGGGTCTGTATGGGGGACGTGAGAGCAGAGATTGGTAATACAGGCAAAGCGTGGATCCATGCCACTCCCCAGGGGAAGGGTTAAAACTGCCTTTTACTGTTTTTCTGTGACAGATCTCTTTACTCAGTGCTATATAATATAGCCCCAAACATATTCTAAGTAGCCAAGGGCTGCCCAGCCATCTGTTTGAAGACACAGACCTTCTGATGCAGGAGTTCCCAAAGCCTGGCCCATGGGACATTTATATGGAGCCTGCAAAGGGCTCCCTTTAAGAAGCCAGACTGGACTTGTTTTGTTATGCTGCTTCAGGACAGAGACCCATCCATGAATGTTGATCCATACACGAATTGTATATGAAACAAAATGTAGAAATCTCTGCTCCAAGTTAGAAATCTCCATCCCCTTCAACTCTCCCACGCCAGTCTCATCCACAATTCTCAGACTCAAAAGAAAGAAAAAGATTTGTTTATCTCCCAGGTAACTACTCTCAGTTCCATCCATAGCTTCCAGGGGTACTTTTTATGAGAAATCCCATTTTTATCCAGCTATCTCATGTCAAATTGCCAAATGACTGCATGACTTTCTCTCTGACATTAAGCTCAAATTAGGCTTTTACAGCCAGGTGCATTTACAAACGGTATCCATGGCCTGCACTGTATTAATTAAGAAAGAAAGAGATTCACACAGTATAAATATATGCATATCTGTAACTATTTTTGTATTATGTTTCATTTTATGTATTTATTCAAATTTAAAGCAAAGGCTCCTTTCAAAGGCCCTAGGTACAATGAATTATACAACAAATGCAGTCCAACAAAATCCCAGCAGTACTGAAATCATCTTCTCTAGAGAAACTCGGCCAGCCCAGAACTGCTCCCTTACTCTGTGAGGAGACAGCCCCATAATTTCCCCATGCTGTATTACATCACTTTCTCATATGCCCAGTGATGTTCTCCCTCCCCCGAGACCTACAGGGTGACACCTAGAGAGCTCCACCTTTCTCTGCTCAGCTTAGCATAGAGAGTGTTTTGTAACAGCCGAAAAGAAACCCATGGTTTGCCATAGTGTAGGGCAGAGCAGCTCAAGGGTAAGCACTCACTTCCCCTTGCTCTTCTTGCAGGGGACAGCAGCATTGCTGCAGCTGAGAGATCACGGAGGGACTCAGCCCCGATGCCCATCAAAGTGGCCTCTCAAAGAGTGCTGCCGCCCTGAAACAAGTGAAATGTTGGGGCCTCCCATGCCACAAGTCTCTGTAAGATAGCTTGCCCCAAGCCGTGGGGTGATAAACTGCAGTCAGAGTGTCTTTCTGTCCTTAAAACATGAAATCCTCTAGAACACGCAGAGTATCTGATGGTGATTAAAATAACTGAGAACCAAAAATGTCACAAACTGCTCTTATGCCTGTGACCCACAGGAATCCCAGCACCACCTGTACACCTGCGACTGGCAGCTGGGACTGGACGCCACTTTCCAGGTGTACAGAAACCACACGGTTAAAGAAGAAGGTAAAATCGGTGGAGTTAGTGTTAAAAAATATTTTTTTATAAGGCATTGTTCAATGTTTTCTGTAGTTTTCAGCTCTGCTCCACACCCTGGCAGCAGGTTTCTGCCAAGGGACAGGCCCAGGGTGGGCGGCTCTGCTGGTGGGGCGCTGGGCTGGGGTATAGGTTTGGAGCTGCTGTGGCATCTGGCATGAAAAAATGTCCTGGGAAGCTGTTACATTAAATGGCCAAATCGATTTATTGAATGGCAGGTGTTAGCTACAAACAGATGGAGAACATAAAGGCGTAAGCAGGCATTTGTATGGAAAAGAAGCCATCGATTTGTAGCGAGAGACTCAATAGTGATCGTTATAGCCTTTAACAGAAATGTGCTTTTTTTCACGCGCTGGGCGCGGGGTGAACGGGCCGCGGGGAGCGCAGCGCGGCCGGGCCCGGGCCTGGCTCCGGCGGCTGCCCC
>VYZS01100500.1:398-17582 GCA_013400695.1 Neodrepanis coruscans | reverse complement strand
ATTGCTGTTGAATATGTTGGCTTTGCAAAGCTATGGCAGGAGGATTTTTTTTTATTATTTTCGCTGGTACATACATCAACAAAATTGCTAAGTTGCAATTGAAAATTCATGTCAGCTGAAGATAGGAAGACCTTTCTCTTAATATTTATATTAAATTCTCAGGACACGTGATCCATTTTCCACAGTGGCAGAAAGGAAAGAACATTTTCATGTGTGACCTGAAGGAATCATATGTGAAAGTAAATGAGGTACAATGAACATAGATCTCCAAATGCCAGTTTTTACATTTAGTATTCAACATACAACCAACACTTCCATATGGTTCAGAGAAATAAAATTGCCTTTTACAGCATAGTAACATGTCCATCCAGAGGTAGCTATAATAAATATTTTACTACACATAATCTGCATCTCATTTAGACTTTAGGAAAGACACACAGTTTATGAACACATTGTATATCACAATGCAAAGATGAAAATAATGATGAAGAAAAAAAATTATACTTATCATATCCTGTTTTGATTTTTGAAGCTACTGTGATATTCTGTAACAATAATGAAACAATTACAAAATAAAAATGTTTGATGACCGAATTCTTCATAATCTATTCTCATTGTAGATTCCTGGTGCTTCAAAGACCCACTCTCGTAACACCGCGTAGAAAGTTGAAGGTAAGATGAAACATCCTACATCCTCAAGGTCTGGTGGGACCTGTGTATTCTATTGGTGTTTTTAAAGTAACACCCCACTGTCCAGCTGACAGAATACAGTAAACTACAAAATTGCAGTAAGCCAGTATGTGCTCAGTATACAGTTTTCTACTGACTTGCCCATTATCAATAATTTATATTGTTGTAGCTAATTTATTGTTGTTGCAATAACAGTGCATGTCAAAATTTAAAATCAGGTAAATTTACAGGGCACAAACCTTAACAAATATAAATGTTTTCTCAAGAAGGAATTTCCAGGGTATTAAATTATCTGCCCTGGTACCAAATTCATCAAGAATAGAACATAATGGAATAAATAACAGAATTCTTAAAAATCACACATTAAATCTCTTGTGAGCACTCTCAGGTTTACAAAAGAAACTACTTTTGCCTAGATATTCCATATTGTGATGCTTTTTTTTTTCTTAGAGCCCTTTAGATTAATAATTTGCAAATGTAATTTGTAGCCATGACCTCAATTCAGCTGAAAGCATGTAAAGTACCAGAGCTCTGAATTGGTGTCCACTCAGAAATGTTTGAATTTGGCAGTGATCTAGCTGTGAGCAAACCTTAATCTATCTGATCAGTACTTACATAGCTACTGTACTGAGTTGAACAAGTACATGGAATTTTCTTCCTTTGGGTTTTAGCTCAGTGATTTTTCTCAATGGTAACCAAAGTCAAGTAATTTATAGCTTGTGAACCTCACAAAAGAGTCCATTTACAGCCATATTCTGCATCTTGTGATACCAAATGGAGAGTGTGTTCTTCTATATGACTACAGAAGATTTTAGAACACTGATCAGAAACATGTTCTGCTCATTAATGTTTGTACAGTAGCTGCCTTAAAAGAGCTACAGTTTCCTAGAGCAAGTCATTCAGAATTCAACTACACTCTTCAAGTTTAATAGGTTGAGCTCTTTGAGTTCCCCTACCTCCTCCTGACTGATGGTTTGTTTCTTCTTTTAATACAAAATTCAGTAAAATTTCCCACAGTGAAAAGGGTCTTTTAATTATAAAACACCAGCGTGTGGGAATGATTCAATTTACACATCAGAAAAGTTCAGTTACTTGACCATAATTTATTTTTTGTGCTGATCATTTACAGACCATAGATTCTTCTTCCCCTGGCCCCCTCCCCTTCCCACTTGTTCTCTTTCTATGTAACAGAATAAAAATCTCAATAACCTGGAAAAGGCTTCAGATATTGTATTGCTTAGTCATCAGAACTAGAGTCTTCATTATCAGACTTTTTTTTACCAGCTTTTATCACTTTCTCATTTCCTAGCTATGTTGCCATATTTAATTTAAATGCACTCTGTAATTGCTGAGCAATCCAGTTTTTTCTTGCATCTGACAAAAGTACAGTGTAAGGGGGGAACTGTACTCATAGAACTGTGAATATAAGAGATATGCCCAAAGGACGATATTTGCAGTTCTAATGTTGCATATGACACAACTGACCAACTCTGTATTTTTTTTTTTATGCGTTAACTAATTTATACTAAAGTAATGGTCTGGAAGGGGTGGAAATTTTTGTATTCCCATATACGCATTCTCTGCAATATTAGTTCTTTCTTGATTTATTTTCAGAATATATCTTAGGACTTGCTTTTGTAGGTAAAGAAGCTTTTAATGACAAAGCTTTGTAGATTCTGAATATGACTTTCCTAGATCAGAAAATTTAATCTTACTTTGTGCTCATAGTGGACATAGAAGAAATAAGCTGTAAAAAATGTCCAGAATACCATTTATACAAATTGTTTCAAATATATCAACAGATATGTTCTCAAATTTATTTTGGTTTTAAGAATATGTAGTTTGTGACTAAGAACTATTAGATTAGATTATGGTCATTTCAGAAAGAAAAAGTACCAGTAAAGAATTGTAGGCATACATCATTTATCCTACATTGTATATATAATTTTTGTTCAGCTTAATACTTAAGACTATTTATTGATTGGCTCTTAGTTGCCACACGCATATGATCACAATATACTGAAATACATTATTGTTACATCCTTGATTTCTTAGCATTTAACTTAGTCTGTTTTCCACTTTGAAAGGGATGTATTGAATGTTCCTGTAGCAAAATATGTAAAATCTGGGTGCAGGGGTCATTTCTTCTAATTCTTTTCAGATGTTTGAAAGGCGCTCTTCCTTTACCTTGGACTAAGTACTTAAACTAAAATCCAACATGAATGTGTGTTTTGTAGTGTGCTTATGAGAGAGAAAGTAAAAGGCTATTTTTGTAATATATGTACCTGCTGCTGTTTGAGTATGTTCTTATGTAGAAGCACAAACGTATCCCTGGATAGGATCTGAGAGCTGAAACTAACGTGTTCTTGTTTAAAAAACCAATGTAAGATATTCTCTTCCATTGCCCATTTCACCATCACAGGTGTTTTGGGTTTTCTGTGGCCAGTGGGGAGGGCTATAGCAGAGGCTTTTTCGAGAAGCTGCTGGAAGCTCCACCCATGTCCAGCAGAGCCAATGCCAGTCAGCTCCAGGATGGAGTCATGGCTGGCCAAGACCAGGCCAATCAGGAGTGATAATAACAGCTCTGTGATAACCTTTTTAAGAAGAGATAAAAAAGAACAGTGATGTATTAGATGGAGTTGGGAGCCAGAGAAGAGCAGAGTGAAAACATGTGAGCAACAATGAAGACACGAAGGTCAGTACAGAAGGAGGGGCAAGAGATGCTCCAGGCGCCGGAGCTGACCTTTCCCTACATCTCATGGTGCAGACCATGGTGGAGCAGCTGTCCCCCTGCAGCCCATGGAGGACCACAGGAGCACAGAGATTCACCTGCAGCCCATGGAGGAGCCCATGCTGAAGCAGGTGGGTGCTGGAAGGAAGCTGTGACCCCATGGGAAGCCCATGTTGGAGCAGGGTGCTGGCAGGGATCTGCTGACCCATGAGGAGAGGAGCTTATGCTGGAGCAGGATTTCCAGATAGGACTTGTGGCCTGTGGGGGACCCACACTGGAGCAGCCTGCACCTTTTGGAAAGGTGACACATGTGGCAGCAGTGTGTGAAGAACTGTTGCTTGTGGGATAGACTCGCACTGGACCAGTTCAATAAGGACTGTCTCCCATGGGAAGGACCCCACAGGAAGCAGGGAAAGGACCCCTCTCTCTGAGCAGCAGCAGAAAACAACAACTGTCCATAAACCCCATTTCCCATCTTCCTGCACCACTAGCAGTGGAGGAGGTAAAACTTGAAAGAAGGAGAGGAGGGGGAAGGTGTCTTTATTTTACTTCTCATTCTTAAGCTCTGATCCTGTTAGTAATAAATTCAATTAATATCCCCACTTGGAGTCCGTTATGCCTGTGATGGTGATCGGTAAGTGATGTCTCATGAAACTCTTCGTTATGTTTTCTCTCCCCTGTCCATTTGCAGGGGGGAGCGAGAGAGTGGCTTTAGTGAGTCCCTGGCATCCAGTCAGGGTCAAGCCATGACAATGGACTAAAAGAAGCCAGTAATTCAACCAGTTTGATTTATCAAGTTTAAATTTCCACTACTGCAGCTTTTTCTAGTTCACCTGTGCCTTACTGTATTCTGCTTCATAAAGGGAACAATTTTGATCATATGAGGACAGCAGTAATCAAGATCAGTGAATACAGTAACACATCTCTCCAGTTCTTATTCATGTTCATACAGACAGGCAGACATCTTAATATTAAGTACACTCAGTACTTATTTCCAGAAGATAATTTCTAAAATTCTTTATGATTCCTGAATATGTAATAGACCTCTATATCTTAGTATACCCTGCAAAATAGATTCTCACATACATGATCTCAAAAATATTCACATGGCAGCTGGATTATACTTTTCTTACACAAAGCTAGCAACAGATATATACAGTTATTCTGTTGTTTAGTTCATTTGGTTTTTTGTTTTAACGCAATTGAACTCCTCTCCTCTTCTACATCATATGATTAGAAGCCATGAATAGGTAGTGGTTTCAAATCTTCTAAATTTCAAGAAGAACTTTTAAGAAGTTTCAAAACTTCTAAGGTTGGTACACTATTCAAACATTGTATGTCCCAAAATATGTGACCAGCCACACAATATTCCTGCTGCTGGTGCAGCAGGTGTTCTGTAATGATGCACCTTATTCTTTTTGGGTTTTTTTTGTGTTCCACATAATTACTTCCAGGTCTATTTCATTTGCCAAGTAAGCTGTGTAGAGTTATTCTCAGTAGCTCTGTGTTCCTGCAGTTAGCTGCAGTTTGCAACAGTGTAAGTCCTCAGTAGAGACCTCAACCATAGGGATTAAAAAAAAAAAAAAAATTAGGATCTCTATTGGAAACAATATTTTAATTCTTTTAAATCCCTATTCTTCTAGACCGTTATGTTATGACTATATACTACTGTAAACAGTAAGCTAAAATCAATAACCCTGTACAAAGCTTACTAATTTTAGTTAAAGTCTTTGCTCACAATTTTTCTCATCGCATTTTTTGAGGTCATTTGTTTCCAACATCTCTGACTTAAATACTAGCATTTTGTATAAATTATATTGATGAGACTGAATGGTGTTGAACACTTTGTTAAAGGTTGATATTTTGGTAGAGGTTTCTATATTTAATAGGATTCCTGGTGATAAAATTTTATGGCAGAAGTTATTTTTGTGACAACCTTTTTTTGTGTGTTTTCCTTTCATGACAATGTACATAAGAGTGCTGAGTGTCCATAAGACTGCATTGTTCGCACCTCAATATAAAGAGCTTATGGTTTTCACTGTGTTGTATATATTTTGGACATCCATGGAATTTTTCATTTAGTAGTTATGGATTACAGTGACTTAATATCTTCTGTTGTAATTTGACTCTCACTATGCAGTAAATGTTACAGCATCGGAAGTCCTTACGTTGTTCACATGAGAATCAGAGATCCCAGTTGATAGCAGACTCATCTACCTGGCACTACATATTTTATACTTTTCATGTTTCATTTTGAGTTTTTTACAGTTAACCATCTCTGTGTTTACTGTTTAAGTGCTGGTATAATTCCTCCACATTGCTATCAAGTTTTTGTCAGGCTACCTATATTTATAAACTATAGAGAGGCATGCCAGTGGAAATAATTTTTTTAAATTGACCTCAGTAGAATAAACAGGCATCATACTCAGTCTTTTGAATGGTTGTCCACTCAACAGCCATCTGTCAGTCACCGTGTCACTGGATGGATGTTCTTATATTTTCAGACACATCCAGCATCTTTGTACAAAATTTTACTGTTTGTCATATTAGTTGTAAATCTGAGAAATGGTTTCTCAGAAAAAGAAAAAATCTTAGCCACCAGCAGGCAGTGGTTGAAGATGAGCTTGAAACCTTTGCATCAAAGCTGAGGTCCACTTCTGAAGTCACGAGCTGCAAAACAAATTAGCTAGTAGTCTGACATGCCTGAATTCCTGGGCATAATTACCTTTCTGTGCAGAGAACTTCTCACTATTTCCATTCAAAATCTAATGGAGTTAGTGATGGTGTTGATTTCTATGTTTAGAAAATTACTTCCTTGAAAGTGTAAAAACTTCAAAGTTGTCCTCACAACCACATATCTCTCTTCTGAGCAGCAGGAGGAAGCCCAGTGTTTTGTGTAAATAGTCCTGGAAATACGGATTAGAGCCAGGGTTCTCCCCTCCTGGTCAAATTCTGCCTTTTCAAGGGAAATTTTCAAGGGAAAGTTTTCCAGCTCCAACATTCTTAGTCATCAGGAATTTGGTGTACCTCCAGTGTTCAGCCCCTGTTGAAAGCCTCTTCTTGAGATGTATTAATTTACTAATTCAATCTCTCAAGCAAAGGAAGAATTAGAACTATTGAATTTAGTCTCTTATTATCACAATCAACATCATGCTTCTAATCAGAAATGGCCAGAGTCACTTGGTCAGTAATTAGCTCCATTTTGTTAGGCTATTAAACAGTTCCTGGGCATATATAACTTAGCATGTTTAATAGCAGAATAAAGTAGAGAGATGCTTCCTTTGTAAAGCTCAGATGGCCTCAGGTGGAAAACAACTGCTAAAGCACATTCCTGTTTTGCCACATAAGCAGGATCCTGAACCTCTTGGGATTCCAGCAGAAAGTGGAAATTAGCCCTTATTCTTGAGCCTCAGCACAACCTGTGGCGTAGCCACAAGCAAAAGACAGTTGCTATAGAGTTTCATCAAGGCAGGGCTGACCAAATGCATACAGGTCACCAACAGACTCACTATGAATTGTTCTGGGAAATATATCCTCTGTAGGTGTGGCACTTAAAGACACAANATAATTAATTAATATTTTTATCATTTCCTGAGCAAAATGTTAAATAAGGTTGACAGTTTCACTTTTGCAGCATAGCAACAATGTCTGAAATAACCCAGCTGATGCTATGAGTAGCTACAAGTATTGGAGCCCTGTCATTTGAAGAGGCTCAACTATTTTTGAGCCANGGTGGAAAACAACTGCTAAAGCACATTCCTGTTTTGCCACATAAGCAGGATCCTGAACCTCTTGGGATTCCAGCAGAAAGTGGAAATTAGCCCTTATTCTTGAGCCTCAGCACAACCTGTGGCGTAGCCACAAGCAAAAGACAGTTGCTATAGAGTTTCATCAAGGCAGGGCTGACCAAATGCATACAGGTCACCAACAGACTCACTATGAATTGTTCTGGGAAATATATCCTCTGTAGGTGTGGCACTTAAAGACACAATTTAGTGGTGGATTTGGCAGTACTGGGTTAATAGTTGGACTTTGCGATCTTAAAGATCTTCAGCATAAATGGTTCTGCGGTTCTTTTTTTTTTTTTTTTATTCTGAAATCATGAAAACTTGCCTTTGTCCTTAGGAGCCATTCTTGTCTTTATTGGTAGGGTTCTCCTGTGGAACATTAGCAGTGATAACAGGCAAAGCCATGAGTTCCTTTTCAGAGTGCAGAGCAATGGGGAAAAATATTGTGACTAGGGAGGTGCTACATTGGTACAATCAAGGATTTTCACTATTGTCTTTTAGGACCCTTTACTATTTGGCAAAACTTGCTTTTAATTCTTGTTGATATTAATAGAGATGTTGTTTGGGCCAGTATCAGAGAGTAAATATCCCAGGTGATAGAATCTGGGATAGAATTCTAGATAAAATCTAGAAGATACTGTCATTGCTGTTCTGTAAAAAAATTATACTAACTGGATACAAAAATAGTAACATTTTACTTTCTATATAGAATATCATGGATGTGGTTTCAGAAAAAATGTTTACAATTAAATAGAAGTTGGGTTTTGTCACATATTCTGAATACAGTTGTACTAATTAGAGTGTGGGTGTTTTGAGTAGTGTTTTAGATAAAAAGGAGCGGGGAATTTTAATTGAATAAATTTCNTTTGTACTGTGATTTTTTTTTTATTTAGTCTACTAAATCCAGCTAACCTGAATAGCCTGAGGCAGCTAAATCAGGAAGCATAGAAATCAAGAAAAGCTGAAGTTGGTACTTTAAGCTGAACTAGAAACTAGTACAACTCAATTTGTCAACAAGTATTTCTTCTGAAGGAACAATGAACTTGATTTTATTTTTTTCCCAGCATTCTGCTTTTGTGTCAAAAAATTGTGATTTCTGAATCTTTTGTTTAAAGTAAGGAACAACATTTGATTTTTTTTTTTGCTGGTTCAGTGTAGTTTAACAATCTCTATAGAAAGGGATAGAGTTTCCTGATACTGAGATTTGACCTCCAGATCTACTCTGAAGAGGTTTGAGATATTTCTTCAGTTAACAGCAATAGAAAATGACATTTTCATGCATGCTACACTTCTGAGTTGATGGCAAAGTGGTCTTAGGTTCAGTTATCATCCATGTCATTTTCTTCAGTATCTGACAGATATGGAGAAGGGGTTGTGCACTGGCTCAGTATGCTTGAGGCTACTGGGCAAATTATGTTGTACACAAAACTCATTTTAACATTGTAGCAAGACAAAAAGAAAATTGAACAGAAGCTTTTTAGATGCCAGTAAGATGGTCATCGACCTGATTTTCTTTTAGTAGCAAAAAACCAAAAAAGGACAGATCATTTGCATGAGACAAGCCAATGAACCAGGCAAAACTCATTAGAAAATACGGAACTGGTTGGTTACACAGGGAATACAGAGACTTCCCAAGAATTGTTCAGCAGTATATAAATTAATAGTAAGTAACAAAATCTGACCGTACAAAAAATGTAAGATACAGGTTCCATGCTAAAATTTTAATATGCTTAATAATAGCTGTGTCAGACACTATAAAGCAGAGTAAAATGTATGCTTCACTTATTTCTTTGTTATCAACCAGGCACAAGGCAATGCTGTTTATATAAAAGTGGGTATCTTCAACAGGGTCCTACTGAATTTTGGGAAAGTCTCCAAAAATTGCATCTTTAACATGTGAAGCTCAATGTGAATGCACAGTCTGATTACAATTTGTTTTTTTAAGTGAAACTTCAATACATACTATTTCACTTGTGAGCAACAGTACTTGTGAGCAACAGTATTAACTATGCTGGGTTTAAAAGAGAAAAAAAAAACAAATTTAAAATGTGAAGGATTGTATTCCTCTGTTCTACTCACTACACAGTTGATGAAGGCAGTTATGTATTTAGTCACTGAGATTGAACCTGCTATAAGAGGCAATACAAGCTACGTTCCACAAATATCTAAAATTTTGGTAACTGCCCAAGTACACAAGCTCCAGGTGTGATTTTGGAGACTTTACATGTATTCCTATTTCTGAGTACATATCTATCATGTGGGAAAAAAGGTCTAATCTCAGCTGTAAATGCTGAGAATTGCATGTCACTTCCCTTCGAGCAATAAATGCTCTTTTGTCTATCTAGATTCTGTTATATGTTTTTCACAATAATTCCTAACAGTGTGCTATGTCATTAAAATATCAAAATCTAATAAATCAACTGGCAATAAATGGAAAAAATAGAAATCCACAGCAAGGATTAGTGATATCTAAAAGCGATTTATGGGTCCTAGTGGGATTCCTCCTTTTTTAACAACAAAGTGCAGAGTGAAAGAATATGCACATCTTTCTTTGTCTTCTTATTTCTTTTGATCTGAAAGAACAATCAGATAAGGCTGATTTCTGAAGACAGTTCAGAATGAACAGATCTCAGTTGCCCCCAGTGATAACCATCATTGTCAACAGGAGGCATTCCAGGTACTGACACTAGAGCCTTATATGTTCAGATACTGAACATTTTATCTTTTATTTTAAAAACTACTGCTGGGAACTCTCTTTATAGAATGCAATGGATGATGAGTATTTAGAAGAAGAATGAACCCTGAAGGAGAATAAAGCCCAAGCCTCAGAGACTGTCACTGAACACCAGAAAGACAGAAAAATTTAAGGCTATAATGCAGAATTTCATGCACACAGAAAACCTGAAACTCTGAAAAATGGAAGCATAGAACTCAGAAATTAAGGGTACAAAACAAAAATTAGGATAATTTCAAGGCTCTGGCCCTAATGGGCATTTGTCTACATTAGTGGATCAGTACACACTCTGTCAGCATTCAGCAAAACTAAATGCATCCTCAGAGGGAAGGCTCAGAACTGGAGTATGTTAGTGTTCATAATGAAATTAAGAGATATCTGGATTAAACTAGTATGCAGAAATGCTAATAGCTGCCTTCTGTAAGCCATGTCATTTAACAAGTGTTATCAATCTCTGTAACTGCAATCTTCTCCTTTCAGTTTCGAAGAAAATTTGATTTTTTTACATGATGTGACAAGCTGTGTTTTAATGACTCATGTACCTTGTACAAAGCTCACCGAACATGGCACAATGCCAGGTGGTGTGCTATGAAAATTGATTGTTTACAAATGTAAAAATTATAGTATTTTTCTAATTTAATGATATATATGTTTCCTGATACACAATGCTGCTGATTATTTTTAAGTTAGTAGTTAACTACCTTTATGATTATCTAAGTTAGTATTGATAGTTTTACATATCTCAAAAATGTAAAAAACCCCTCTATTATCATTGAAGAACGATAACTAATTTTGAACCAACAGATGCCAATGAATTCATAATCATTTATGTGCTTATTATTGCCAGTGCAGAATACGTTATCTAACCTCGTTTCAAGTAGTTTGCTCTGTTTACCAAACCCATATACTGCATTTAAATACATTGACTCTAGTCCCCCAACTAGTGCCATTGTTGCTTTCATGGGTTTTGGATAAATGTCTTTGTTCAGTTTTACTCTTATAACTGGGAAAGAGTTCCATTTTGGAGAGTTTCCAAATAGGGACTCCATTGACATATGTGTTCCCCTGACATAAAAGAGAAATATAGAGTTGTTAGATATTATTCAAACCATACTGATATTTGTGAGCATGTGGGCAACATTTTTTTAGATCTAAAGAAGTCTTAAAATTATCTAATTTTTTACTAGTATCTGGCCAGACAGGAGTAGAAGGTAGTAGAAGGAGTAGAATCTTGTAGTCCAGTAGGATTTTTCAGAGTGTTGATACAAGCAAATGTAGGTGTTCATGAGTTGATGGCCAGGTTTGTGATTGTGGGTGCCTGTGAGTAGTAAAGAAGATAGATCAACATGTATTTGAAAGTCACAGACACTGAGAAGGACTAATAAAGGTCTCTTCCTCTTCTCTTCTCTTCTCTTCTCTTCTCTTCTCTTCTANCACTGAGAAGGACTAATAAAGGTCTCTTCCTCTTCTCTTCTCTTCTCTTCTCTTCTCTTCTCTTCTCTTCTCTTCTCTTCTCTTCTCTTCTCTTCTCTTCTCTTCTCTTCTCTTCTCTTCTCTTCTCTTCTCTTCTCTTCTCTTCTCTTCCTCTTCTCTTCTCTTCTTTCTCCCTTCAATACCTTTATCTTTTCACCAGCTTCTACTTATGTGAGAAGGGGGTGGTTTTTAGGACACACCCAGTATGTATCTCTGGGTTGGCTGTAACTATAAGCACTCTTAAGGCCACATTGCCTGGTTTCCTAAGCATATAGGAAATGCCTTTTTTCCCCTGAGTTTTCTTTATTGGTAAGTTACTGCCAGTTCTGACCTGCAAGGAAAATGCAACCCCATAACTTTCTCCTATATCACTCAAATCTGATGGAAGTTTTTTATGCAGGAAGGTCAGGGCAAGTAAAGTTAGGAAGCACCAGATTACTTTTGGGAACCCCATGTTGTCGTGGTTTTACTACTATAAGGTGTGGTGCTGACAAGAGAGACCCGACAGAAGAAACACACCCCAAAAAAAGAAAACAAACAAATAACAAGGTTTGTTTTACACACTCAGAAAACCGACAATAAAGCGCAAAGACAGACAAATTAAGCTCTTCCGGATCCTGCAGCTGGATAGGAGAACTCTAGGGTGGCGCTAGGTTTCTGCCGGGGATGGCACCACACCCCCGCGGGTGAGCCGTGCAGGGCCGCGGCAGCCGCCCCCGCCGGCCCACAGGGGGGGCCACACCCACACCAGCGCCATGGGTGGGGGCGGGGGATGCAGCTGTGTCGGGGACTGTCCCTGTCCCCACCCGTCCCTGCCCGCGGGGGCGGGGGTGGGGGAAACGGCTTTAGCTTCAACCTACAACACATGTGTATGTCTCTATGGCATTCATTTTTTCCACCACCCAGCAGTGATATCTGTTAGCTAATGTTCCAGGAACATTTTTAACAGTTTTAAACAAAGAGTTTTACGTAATATGAACATAATTACTTGGCACACTGCACAAAAAATGTTACAATGATGGCAGGTGTGGAATATGATTTCTCATTTATGTAAATTGAAACAATTTTTTCCGATGTAAATGTAGTGTAACAGGTGCAAAAAAGTAAAATGACTATCACTTTGGCTTATTGTGTTTTATAAAACAGTTTCTAAATAGATGTGCAGGAGGACAACTGAAAACACTGTACAGAAACTGTATGTTGGAAATACCTGTAAACTTTAAGATGGGCTGTTGGTTACATAGAATTCTATTCCTGACACTGAAACACATACTAAACAAAAATGCTTCAACTGTAAATCTGAAGAAAATGTTCTCCTTAAATGAGCATAATCCAAACTTCAGCCAGCTGAGACCTTCAGAATTTTGACAAGATCTGTGTGTATTGCACAGATAAGCTTGACCATTGTGACAGGTACAGCCTGGCCACAGATGGGTTTGCCTTTCACCATGGGAGGAGAAACCCACAGAGATTTTCCCAGACACCTTCCCATGTGTATTATAGGCACCTTATCTCCTCCTACAGCATGTAGGTGTTTCATTTGGGCAGGACCAGGGTGGCTGGCAGATCCCCTACTGTTGACTAGCCAGTTGGCTTCAGCTAAATTTGTGTCCCAGTGCTTCCAAGTGCCATTACATTACTGCTAGCAAACATACACCGTTAAGTAATGAGATTGAAACTGTATTGTGGGCTTATATAAAATTAGAGAGCTCCATCTTACATTTAAAGTATGTAGAGTATGTACCTGATGCAAAAGAAAACATGTTTTCCAATATATTTCCCCCTAAAAAATGCCAAAGCTCTCTTTATGTAGTGAGTTTTTATCAATGATACTGATCTGAAAGCCCACCTTACTGATATTTTTCACAACTGCAATGCCTGCATATTGTTTTAATTTTTATGTAAAGTTATACAATGTTGACATGTTCTGTAGCCCTTCTATGACAGGGCAGTATTTCTTTCCATGCCTACCAAAGAAATCATTGGGGTTAAATGACAGGGCTCTACCAGTGATTTGCCTGTCACAGAGGACTGCAAATTGTAGCCTGTCTCCAGGATAGTGTTTAGACACATTCTGAGATTAATGGTTTTCCATAGACTCTTTTGACTTGAAATGATTTTGAGACAAGCTCCATCAAGAAGATTCTTCCAGTCTGAACTCAACTGAAAGTGCTTTGCATTTCAGCTATGTTTATATGCAACTTTATTGGTACAGAACAGATAGAATCTGATATAAAAATGAAATGGTGTCTCTTATCTTCCAGACTACGTAAAAATTTTCACCTCCAATTTAACTCTTTGTGACAGATATCTTTTTTATGGAAGTTCTCGACACTTTCAAATAAAAGACAGCAACGAGACATCTTATTTAAATGACTGAAGGGGTCGTATTTTTCTCCTAAAGAAGCACAGCTTGGAAGGAAGGTCTGTATCCTAAATTTAGGGAAGAGGAAGCTAAGATGTACTGATCACCTGGTAAATCCATTTAAGAATGTGCTAATTAATTCACTTTTCAGTACCTCCATTAATAATTTGTGTTCTGCAGCAAATGAGATATTCATTCAGGAACTTTAACTGAAGACAAAGGAATAATAAGGTTTTTATTTTGTTTAATGTGGAAACCAAAAATGTTTATCAGAAGAGTATGATGAATGTAGACATTCCTTTTTCACATGTTTTATAGTCTCCTGATTTAAAACAAACAAACAAAAACTAAAAAGAGGAAGAAAACACCGTTTTCATTATAATTTGGTTTTCAACTCTGGTAATAGGTACTGAAGGTTGTATGGTTTCTGTAGATAGCAGATAGGCAGATGCCACAGCAATGGTGGAGCCATGCGAGAACCAGCACAATGAGCCAAATATTTATATCTTTCTCATAAGTAACCTGAAGTTCCTGTATGTTGCCTCTCCCTCTAGGCTAAGGGCGAATCTGTTAGTACTTGAGCAGGCATTTTGACAAGGTATATTGTATCGTTGACCAAGTATACCACAAAAAAGTCTAACAGTTTGTGGCCTCCTTGTGTTACCTGGAGTAGAAATTTCCGTGTTGAATGACACCATATCTCTTCCCTGTTCACCTTACTTTTGGTGCAGTTACATGAAATCAGGCTTCTTAGTCACATCATTTAATTAAAGGACAATTAGAAGGTCTTTGCACAGGAAAAAAACTTCTTCTTTGCTAAATGATATGCAGATTTGTTCAAACATTTATAGCAACATCTTCATGACTTTTTAATTTCAATGTTTAAATTTTTACATACAATATCTGTGATTTTTGTTTATAGTATTTGTGACTGAAACATTAAGATATACAGAAGGCTGAGATGAAAACAGATGGATTTGAACAGCAGATCAGAAGTTTAATATCCTCACATATCAAATGATAGATGGGGCCTGTGCAGGAAGTTACAAGACTCCCTCCATAAAATTGCACAGCCAATGTAGAGTGTCTTAAGCCAACCTGCCAGTGTTTTGGATGCTCCCTTTTTCTCCTTCATGTCAGGTAAATAAGGTTAGGGTTATGGTTGGGGTTAGGGTCACTGTGGATAACAAAGACCTCACATTGCTGATCTGAAAGACCAGCATCCATTAGAATACATGAAAATTCTGACTTCTGGGAGCAAACCAACTGGAATGTTTTTCACAGCTGGCACAGGCCCCAGGTTCCTGGCTACTGATTTGCAGCCATACTCTTTAAAAGTCATACATTAAAAAAAGTTTCATCCATTATATTGTAAGACAAATATATTCAAAGCAAGCCAAACTGAAACCAATTTGGATGTGGCAACTGGTTAGAGCCACAACAGTTAGGGATGAAGCTCCCATAGCAGCCTTTTAGTTCAGATTTTGTCAAGTGACTAGAAGTGAGGAGCTTCTGAAGCCCTAGGGTGATGTTTAAATGATGAATGCAGGAAATGAATTTATAAGTCTCTACTTCCCTTTGTCAGAGAGGTGAGGCAATCTTTCATGAGGAGCCAGTTTTGTGTTACTCAGTAACATGCATGATTTTCTCCATTAGAGATTGAGTTTTTCATGTAATAAGGCAGATTGCCTTTGCCTTTACTTGCTGAAAACTAGATAGGCAACTGATTATTTAAATTAAAAAAGACAACCTCAGACTCCAACATAATATATTAGTGTCAAAATACTTCAGCTAATAGCATAACGATGTTGTTTTAATGTATCTATGGAATGTATTTGGCACCTTTTTTTTTAACAACCAGAGCCAAAGTTAACAAAAAATAAAAAGCACAGATAAGTGTATGTAAAAAATCCTATTCTAAATGTGATTAGTGCATGCCACTTGCAAATGTCAGCAGTTATTTTTAGAGGAGAGCATTTGTAAGATCTGGCAGTGAACTCTCAAAATGTCAGGAGGGTAAGAGGAACCCAAATACATATATAAATATGTTAGAGGATTTTAATAATAAGTCCATCATTTTTTGAAAACAAGATGCAGCTGTCTTGAAACTGCTTGATAGATCATAGTTCCCCTCACACATCATAGGTATTGCGTGGACATGACCTAATTACCTGAATTTTAGAAAGAAGCTTTATTTCCTTGTAACCTGAGGAAAGAGCTCATTCTCCCTTTCTGTTCTTGTCCACAGACAGCTATTGCTAAATAGCATATTGCACTCTACTTTTAAGAAGTGTGTATTACACTTATGTAATTTCTTTCTTGATTGTCATCAAGATTTGTTTCAAAATACCTAAGAAGGTTTATAATCTGTCATATGCATCTAAAAAAATGCCCATTAAATCTTTCTGGAAGCTATAAGGGTCAGTTCTTTGACAGCATTGTTCCCAAGCTCAGGAATGGTGCTGTTCAGTGCTGTTATCATTCTGTTTGATATAGTAATAGCTGTATACTTGCCAGGTATACTCTACTAAAATATTTTCACAGTGAGATATGGGTCAGACTTATGTGCAGCAGTATTTCAAGCACATCTTTCATCTCATGATGATTCTAGCTTTCTCTACTCTTTCTAATTATATATTTCTGTTTGTATATAGCAAGGAAAGCTGTTGTGTTGTTATTGGTGCAAAACTTGATACCTCCTAAGATCGAAACATTTAATTTTTTAGTTGTGGAGGAATAGCACTTTCCTTTTTGGTAAACACTGTACTCACAGTTTTCACATCATCCAAGCTCGAGTATGACATTTTCATTTACAAGTTATGTAGGTCTTTTTTTTTAACTGGTTGTTTTTTTTTCCCCAGTCTTCTACCCAGGTGCCATTGTAAGGTAAGACCTGTATGCTCTACACTTACCAGTGCTGGTGTCTTTGTAACAGAGCTCTGTCCTCAAAAATCAGTCTGAATCCCTACAATTATTAAGGTCTCTTTAGACAGACTCCAGACATTGGGGTCACCAGGAACTGAAAGCTTCCAAACACTTTCCTGTTATCCTTTTCTCATTGACTGTTTTAAAATTGCAGGAGGTATATCTATGTTACAGATGTTACATACTCCACTGCATTCTTGGTTTACAGGAAAGGTAATTTTCATCTTTTATAAATTGATCAGGTTATGGAAAATTGCACTCAGAGTTGAAGATAAAATGGACCATATGGGTAAACAAATGACATACTAATGGTCAAAAAAACAGCTCTGAGTTCTCTTCTATTTCAGTGCATGTTCTGAGAATTAAAGTATAGGATTTATTGACAGGCCAGTATATTTCCACTTAGAAAGGAAATGACAGGACTGACCATGATGGAAAATGTAAAAGAAGGATAACCAGTAGGTTAATTGCATTAATG